>JAPTMW010000012.1:12463942-12477133 GCA_029822955.1 Ostorhinchus angustatus | reverse complement strand
AAGCATAAAAAGTTCCCAGTAGGGGGTGGGACTTATCAGATTTGGGATAGGGGTGGGGCTTTGCTGAAGAATACTGATTAGTGGAACACACTCGCAACGTTCCACATTTGCGTTCACCCACTACAGCCATTGTGCAACTGCAAACTTGTTTATTCCATTTCTACAAGCTTCACTTCATTCGTGTTTTGAACATTTGGAAAATGGAGAACGAGAACAGAAGCTACGAGAAGTAGGTGGACAATGATGTGCATTTGCTGACTTACCTTTTGAGTGTTTAAAGTCGCTCTTTTGAGTATATTCGGCTCGCTCCTATAAGTGTATCACAATCAGTCTGTCTGTCCATCTGAATATGGTCTTTAGTGCCAAATATACTCAAAATACATTCAGGAGGACTTCGAATTGGTGAATGGAAATGGCCGAGCCTTATTTGAATACATTTCTTGTAACTTTGAGATGTGGTGGAAATGCAAACCACAAAGATTACCAGAAATTCTTTTACCCAGGTAAATAAATTCCTGGTAATAAGAATTCCTGGGATTATTGGCAGAAAAGGGTCTAAAGTTTTCAGCTGGTGAAAGGTCTGGACTGCACGCAGGCAAGTTCAGTACCCAGCTTTTTCAACTAAAAAGCAGTGTTGTTGTAATAGAAGCAAAATGTGGTTAAATATTGTCTTGTTAAAAAAAAAAAATCGACATTTCAGCATAGTTGATGTCCTTTCAGATGTGCAAGATGCCAAGACACTGTTTTTATTTACATTTACACTACCTACTAACTTCTTTGCAATTGGTGTTGTATTGACAAGTTTTTGTATAGGCAGTGATCAGAGTAGTAATATATTACATACCACTACAATGAGCCTCCAATTGAGAGCTGGAGTTAACCGTCACTTTGCACGTAGGACAGTGAAGTTGTTTCTTGCTGCTCTTGGCCTCTTTTGACTCATCCATCTTTACCTCCTCACCTCCAGTGGAGTTCCCCTGAGGGTCCGAGTGAGGGGCCAAAGCGGAGCCTGAGCTGCAACCCTCTGCGAGTGGACTGTCTGAAGTTGGATCAGACAGCTGTGAGCCTGGGGAGATCTGTGGGGACAGCTGAGGAGAGTCCATGGATGAAGACGGCTGGACCGGAGTAGGGACTTGTGAGATGGTCTGGCTGTTCTCTGCTTGTTGCTGTACAGGTTGGGACGAGGTGCTTGGAGCTGGAGACAAAGTAAACAAAGACACTGTACTATAAACCCAAATTTCAAAACACATGTTAAAATATAAAGTGCAGTTTAATACCATTTTATAGAAGAAAACGGAGAAACAATATAATCACATTTATAACAGTCCTTAATCCTGTCCTACCGTGCTCAGTCAGACAGATTTATAATTTAATAATTTATTATCATACAGCCTTTGATTTGCGCTGTCAGGATATTTAAGTGTGAACGAATTCCAGAAGCTAAAATGCAGAACACAGTGAAACATAAGACGATTACTAGGTGTGAATGTAAGCATGTGACTGATTTTATCCCTCATCCTTCCTCTTCCCGTCATTTTTTTCCTTTGTTCCATTTATTCAAATCAGTCAACCCTTGTTATACTTTCCTCAATCCTCATTTACTACCTTTTATTTTCTGCTCTATCATCTGTCTTTCATTTTCATATCTTTTCCTTCTTTTTTCTGTCCCTAAATCATTCTTCCTCTGTCGCCCTGTCATTTATTCACTCTCTCTGCTGAGGCTCCCTCTGTCACCATCAATCAACAACCATGGCAACCGCTGAATGTAACAAGCTTATCATTATGTGTTTAGAGGAAAATTGATAGGTGCTGGAAGAAATGGGAGGGAGAAAATCAATAATGAAAAGCAGGATGAAAAGGAAGATGGTGAAATTTGGAGTCAAGCAGAAAGAGTGTTTGAGTGACAAATGACTAAAGACTAGAGAAAAGGGAGCAGTCTTCACTCTTCCAGCAGATTTTTTTGTAGCAAATGTTACAGAACAAATGTGATCTAGCCTGTGTTTAGGACACAGATGTATTATTGTTGGTATTTTGTCTGAATGTGGTTGAAATCTCCACTGAAAGAATGGCCTTAATAGATGGAAGCCAAATATTTATCACATTAATTATTATTAAATATAATCAGGTTATACTGTATTATATATTAAACAAAAGAGGAAAACCTGCCAGATTTTGACCAGTCTAGAAAAGTACAATAAAGGACTAGCCATCAAAAAATGTATCTAAAGAGTAGAAAAAAAGGAAATTTACTACAACAAAACAAAACAAGCATTTATGAATTGTGTTAAATTGTCAAGTTGTTTATAAGTCTCGTCGTGATTCTAATATAACCATTGTTTTAGCTCGTTACTGGTTTTGTGATGACAAATGACCTTAATGTGACAAATTTTAGAGTATAATTCAATAATCTGATAAATATGATTGCTATAAATTTATTTTGTCATTAAGCTTGATTTTGTTTACACCATCATCTATGCAGCTTCAGAGCTTGTTTTTACGTCATTTCACTCAATTGTTGAAATGTCTTTTTTTTATCATTAGTATAGTTTTTAAATAGTCTACCTATGACACGCATTAAATTAACAGGGTGCCAATTAACCCTTTTAACCAAGAGAGCTATAAAAGCAATAAGTTCCGATCACTTGCTCTTATGTCTCTAGATGTGATGTGTCTTAAAATATTTGTCCTTATAGTGCATTTACTGACAAAGAGATTATTTTTCAAATGAAACCATACATGAGACTCATTTCACAGACACTTTTTTTTAAAGATTCTTTTGTTGCAGTGCACAATAGAAAGCTGCAAAAAACGGTTACAATTAGGCCACATGAGAGCGTATCTAATTTTCTGAATTAATGTATCTAAAAATATTTTCACATTTCAAAAATCTGGGTTGCATAAGTGCAGCTGCTAACACCTGCTAGAGCCACAAACAGCGATATGTACTAGTCTTTCACTTTTATCTCTTTTAATCCCTTCTTATTTAGTCTGATTTTGGCAACAAAACTCCAAAGTAAAGTCAGACCCCCCTATAGCTCTCCCCAAACACCATTTCTATTTTGGTTCTTTAAGGGTTCTCATTTTGCAGAATGTCTTTGCTTGATGGGAGTAATTACCTATCTGACAGAGCCAATGATAGCAGGACAGGTAATAGCTGGTAATTAGCCAGCTGAGTGGCAACTACCAAGCTTTAGTTCTTATGTCTCTTCAATTACTGCTAATTACTCAGAGGATGTAGGGAGGGGTGGATTTAAAAAAAGACAGATTTATACCTGTTATGTCTGTCACATGTGAGTCTGTTGGCACTGCTCCTGCTCCCATCATCCCTTTCTCTTGGTCTCTCTCTCTGTCTTTGCCTGTTGTGGAGGGGCTGTGTCCATTTTTTTGCCGGTTCCTCTGCGTCTCCAGGGCTTTAAGCTTCCGAGCATGTTTGTGACCCTTATAGTGGGCTTCTGCTTGGGTCTGGTCATTTTACACATGCACAAACACAAGCAAAAAAAACATGAGATAAGTTAGTGTACAGTATATGCACAAAATCACTGACATGGCTAAATTGGTGAAGAACAGCATGAAATCAGCAAACTGTAATCTTTCCATCTGTTCCATCTCTTTGCCTTCACATGCTTCCATGGAGTTGGGGAAAAATTATGCAACTGAGCATTTGACTTGGATGGAGATGCACATCACCATTTTGATCATCATCATAGTTCTGCACAAATGAGCATCACTTGGACTCGTGGCATCACATGACCACCCTCAGAGCTCACCGGGTCATCATTCCACTGATTCATTCTGACACAAAATGGCCCGTGCCTGTTGTGCTGCAACACAAAAAGGACCTCTGCGCCTTCCTCTGCGAGAGAAAACACATTTGTGGCAGTGGGACAACAGATGCATGCAGATTTGGGATCCCAAAATGGCTCTGCATGGCTGTAGTAGATAAAGCAAGACTTACTCTACAGAGGAAGATCATCTTCCAGTATTTTAAGATGCAGCCATAGTTGTGTCAGAATGTAACACAAAACGCAGAAGTAAAAAAGCATTTAACTGGCAGTCCATACAAGTAATACTTGACTCAACAGAGAGCATTAAAGTAAAGCCTCTTTTACATTTCCACAACCAATACAAATCTGTACAGAATGTTATAACTTTACTGCATAAATATGTTACACATTTAGACACTATCACATGCCTGCTGATACTAACAAAAATTAAGTTGATGACTGTTCATATATTTCAGAAAGAATACTGAATAAAGCTTTAACACTTAACCAAAGGGTTCATTTCTTTTTACTTGCTGCTGTAAATCAGAAGAGACTGTTGGTTGTCTGACTTCACACAAGACTGTTAGATAATTTGTCATTTGCTCAAATTATCCATTTCAGGCACACACTGTACACAGCTTTTGCATATTCAAACTCAAAGGGTGTAGAGGTGATCTTTTAGCGACCGTGTGCAGTGAGCAGAGAGAACACGTCTCTCCACCAATGCTTTGCCAGAAGCTCAGCCTGCACAAAGTGAAAGCTACTACCATGGGTCAAAGTGTGTGTTGGGAAATAGAGGACTGGGCAAAGGGTGTATGACCCCTTTGGCTACGTTGAATGCCAGTGCACACTAACCATTCAGCGTGATTTACAACTGAGTCAGAGGGATGAATCTACTCCAATCTGCAAATTACCATACTATATGGCATGCAAGTGTAGTATGAGATTACTATGTTCCACCATAGTAACTTAAATAGAAAATAACAAGTAGAGTAAGTGTCCCAGAACACACAAAAAAAAGATCCTCAGAGACATCAGACTGTCAGGGCTGCTTAGCCTCTGCTGACCTCGATTCAAGCATCTTTATGCATTCTTACGACAATGATGCCCAAACTCTGCATACACAAATAGAAACCACTGTCCTCCACAAAAGGGCAGCTAAATTAGAATGTCACGCGTGATCCTCCAGGCTTGAATCTTTCATGCTTTTTCAGTGACTTTAGCTGCAATAAAGGAATAATTTGGATTTGTTTGGTCTATTTCTTTTTATACTCTCAGATCATGTAATACAATGTAGGTTTCACTGGACAAAAGGCTTCCAATTTCCTTCTATGAGGGAAAAATTCATACATCAGCAGTACATATAAGGAGTAGACTTTAAGGTGTTGATCTATTGTTTAGGAACTTTGCTCTCCATTTATTTCAGAGATTGATCTCTACAGTACATATCAATGTACAGTAGATAGCTTATAAATAAGCTGCTGTTTTTAGAATAGTAGCTTGTTTTTAAGTAGAAAGCTCACATAAACCTACTCTTGAACTCTTGATGCTAAAGTCAGTGTGCGTACTGTATCATTGTTTCCAGGGGAGCACACTTCTCTCTCATTACTATTTCTATCATTAAGAATATGAATCATTACAATAGGAAAAGAGTGGAAAAGTACCTGCTGTCTGCTGTATGCACCATGAAAGATAATTGATGTTTTTGGTTCCAAAAAAATTCAGCATTTTTTGAGGAAGCTGTCTTGCTTCTTTCCTCTATTTTGACATATCTATATGCTAACTAAAAAGGGAAATGAATTTATCACAGTTGGGTGAGCAGAATAAGTGGGAAAGTTTGTTCTTCTGTTTTGTTTTACAGCAGCTGTCAAGTGAAGTGAAGTTTATGATATTTCACCATCATCTTCAACGGTGGTGGCAAGAAGAGCATGCATGCAGTAGGCTATATTTATTAGTGAATTGGCGAGGAATCATCCTCATGCAGGAGTCATACATCAATAATAACTTCATTATACGCGTGATCCACAATGATGTGGATAAAGAAAATAGACTGCTTATCCGATATAATGCGTAAAATGTGAAAACATGCCACATGTGCTACACAAACAGAGAGTATAAAATAAAAAATAGACCTTAAATATTCAGAACTATTCCTTTACTTTATTTTCTCAAAAAGTGCAAATTTTATCTGCTCAGTGCCACCTCCTGGTGGGACCTGGTACCTGTCTGACACCTGGCATCCACTTCCTGGGTCAACCAGCACACTCAGCACCGCTGCAGGTAGCACAGAGGGAGGAGGAGAGAGTCTTTTAGCTAACAGAGACACTCCTGAAAACATCAGTGTATGTCCAAAAGTAAAGAGCAGAGAGGGAAGAGACAGACGAGGACATCAGGGGGGATAATGGGCTCGAGACGCTGTCCTGCTTCCTTCAAGTTTCTTTTCACACAAAAAAAAGTCATTGTCATTCCACCAGGTTCCTCCTTACAATATAAATGCAAATCCGTATAAACAAACTCTATAGGAATGAGAACCAAATGAATATGAATACAGAGGTGTGATAAGAAGAAAGAACCAACAGAACTAGCAGACTGGTTTCCTCTTAGAGCCCAATAGCAGTAGAAAACTAGAAGAAACAGAAATATAATGCTTGGACTGATAAGACAAATGGTGCTGTTTTTGACCAGTTATGTGTTGCATATATGAAAGCACCAAAATTAGAAAAAAGATGACTTATAATATGATGTGACGTGACTGTTTTTAACATGCATCAAAGGGATCAGAATTCATTTTGATTAAACTTTCTTACACTTCATAATTTTGGCTGCATGGCGGCTGTGATTTAATGACAACATTCTGGAGATGACAGACCAGCAGATAAAGAACGAGGGGTCAAAGGTTATTTTCAACCATCATACAATTATTAGCAGGTATCTTTAGTGTCTTAAATAACTCAAAACATTGTCCTCTAGAAGTGTTTCCCCCACACATAATGTCATCTGAGCTGCAAACTCTGTTTTACACACATAACTAATGCACATACAGACCGCAGTAGCTTTGCTGGTGACCTTTTCACTTACAGTTGAGTTAAAGCGCAGGTGACAGATGTTACAGGAGATGATGGGCTTTTTCTTGGGTGGAGCAACCCCAAAGGTGTGGTTGATTACCGCCTTCTGAACCGGGTCCATCTGCAAAGTAAAACAAACAACAGTCACATGAAAACATAATTATCTTAGTATTGTTACATTAAAAAGTATTCCAAACCTCAAAATGTACCAGTAATTAATAAACAGTCCAGATGTTAATATAAACAGATTTTATACAACTGATCAATTTACATAAATAAAATTTTCAAAAAAGCGGGAAAAAAAGGACTAAAACTATATTTCTCTAGTCCTATTAATATTTTGGACAAGATCTTTCCCCCTTGAGTCAGCCCTTGAGGCAAATATGGGATTTGTTGCTATGTAAATAAAAACTGACTCGACTTGGCTTCTCTGTAAATTATTCTTTTATGCACGTTTTAAAATTAACATATCATGTCCCTGGTCTAGACCAGCATGTTTAAGGTCAGAGCACTCATTTCTGACTATCTTGAAAACATTTAAATAAATGATTGCATGACATGATGTTAAATGTGGATTTCTGCAATTAGTGTTAAAATGCTTCAACATGCTAAAGAATTACACACTGACTCTAGAGTGTAAAGAAAGAATGCAGGCATGGTATATTTATCTGAAGAAAAATAGAAGAGATTTCAGTCCCGAATTTACACTTTTTAAATAAACCCATTTAATAGTGATTTTAATCCCACTAGAGCAGCTGTGTTATTGGAGTCTTAATCTTAGCTTTAGGTGTCAGACAGGAATCTCCTGCCAGCCTCCCACATGACAGATACATTTAGCATGTTTGTCTAATTGTCTAGTCTAGTCAAGAGTTAACACTAAATGTAGATGATGGAGCACTGCTAAATCACTTAAAACCACACCAAACACGTGTTTATGTGAATCTGATCCATGCAAGTTAATACTAAGTATCTATGGGTGCAGAGAGGAGACATACTCATTATTTTATTTAGTTTTAATTAAGCATTCACACTGAATATTTGACTTCATTTCATGTAGAGTTAAGTCAGTAAGACATTTCTTCTGTAATATGAAAAATTTCATGTGGTATATCAATTTCACACTGTATGATTTTTTTTTTCTTTTAATGTATTGCCATACCATAGCATAGCTGAAACAACAGCTGCAAAGCTTCAATTGGCAGCAAATTACGTAACACAGTTCCTACTAGAGTGACACTGTGAGCAGACTTTATTAAGAGTGGACTGCTTTTTGTGACACTGAAAATACAATAACAATCCACCTATACAAGGATTTTGCAAGAAAACAACTATAAAGTTATTGGCATATTATTTATTTAGTTTTTTATTATATTGCAGTGTTTACATTCTACAATAATTTCATACACACTGGTTTCTTCATTTTGTGAAGCCAAACAAACCCTACATTAATGAAACCCTTCTACATTGCATTGAAATGCTGTCATATTCATTGTATTCCTCACATTAGAATAAACCACAAATATATAAAAAGAGGAAACAAATACTCTGTGAAACCACCAGAAACTTAAAAATATGTAAATAAAATATACAAAAAAGTAGATAAAAATTCTGTAATACAAATTATTGCTTGAGTCAAAATTTACATTGATGATGGAAACTGTTTTCATCCAGTCAGTGAGAAAAAGAACACCAGTCAGCAAACAAAGCAGCTGAAAAATAAACTGATGTTCACAGGTAGGTTGTGGAAGCCATTAAACTAGAAAAAAAAAAGTAAAAATACTAAAAATATTAACAGTGCACAGGCTAAATACAAGCTAACTTGCACCCCTTCTAGCCTTGTGAATCTTGGATAACACATTGGCACGCTGCATCTACAGTGTAAATAAAACTGGTGACCTAATTTTCTTTTAATTCCTTTATTATTCAGCGTTGTGTTATTATAATGGCATAAACAGATATTATTATTAGAACCAATGTGTCTTATCTTTTCATTAACAAATGGGCCCTGGTGGAGTAATAAGAGCTTCCACAATATCATGAGCCAACCCTGACGAGACTTCATTAACATGGAAAATGCTGAAGCCTGGGACTGTGTGTAGTGTGTCCAAATGAGGGAAATGTGAGACAGGATCTGACCGTGCTGAAGTTGGGGAAGAGGCTGAGCGGTGAGGAGCCATTGACCCTGAGCGGCAGGAAGTGCTCCAGCTGGGCATGAGTCTGCGGCTGGAGGGGTCGACCCGGTAGAGGCAGGGAACCCAGGAGGGGGTGGACCTGGTTCTGGGACAGGGCACCTACAGCAACACAAATAGATTTCACATTCAGATGCTCATTTTCAGACCTAAAGCATCATTTGTGGATTTGCAGAGGATGGAAAAAGGTTCGAATTAAAGCAAAGCTACTTATGCAGTCATAAGGATAAAGATGGATTTCAGCGTACATGCTATGAGATCAAGAATGATCATCTTGGTGGAGCTTTATTGACTCCACCAGTACCACGGGATGAATAATGAGATTCTTTGTGTGGCCTTTTCTTGCATTTCAAGTCAATAGGCCAACTTGAAAAATGTTGCTGGCCTTTAAACAAAATGCTGATGTGTGTGTATTGTGTGCAAGTCCTAAAAACATGTCAATCAACCTAAAGGGAAAAGTTAATTGTATCGAGGCATTAGGCTGAAGGTGACTGTGAACACATGACTTTTGCACACTCATTCAAGCGCATTACTTGTTAATGGTGACTGCTTTGCTTTAAAATCTCCTTCCACATGACCTCGTTTCTCATCACATTACGTTTTAGTTGCCCAGAATGCTTTTGGACTGCTCATGCTTTAAACAGCGCTGCGGAACTGACCTTTGTGTAGACCCAGAATAAACAGCGACGCACTCACATTTAAATGCACAATATTTCACATACGACCTCAAGACCTAATTACATTATTTTAATGATGTCTGAAGGCTCAAGTACTGACGTTACAACAGATAAAAAGGTTTTTCTAAAAAGTTAAAATGATTATACCTAAGTGAGAAGTGGGTTGAGATTCAGTTTAGGTGGATGTTGTCTAAAAACTGAGGCTGCGGTGAATTAGCACTGAATATTGGTGAATAAAATAAAAGAGGCAGCAGGTTAATTTAAGCCACCATACAGGTAGTTTTTAATATTAAGATCAACTAAATATATTTAAATCATTTATAGATCACATTTCAAGAGAAAAAAGCAAATGGTGTAATATCGAATAGGTTTTAATGTGGAAAATGAAAGGGTAAAAAAATCTGAATTATTTTATTTTACTTATTAAATGGTTAATGGTTCCAGTGATTTGGAAATTACAATAATTTGGCATTTTGTACAGAATATTGTTACTGTGCTAGATTTGACTAGTTTAAAAATATTATAGCTATAAAGTTGGGGGATTTTTGTATTTCTTAGAAATTAGGAACAAAACGAAAGTGATTTAAGGAAGTCCAACAAAATTTTGCCTAAACTTTTAATAAACAGAAATATCCACAAATTTGGTAATGTCTAAATTATTCATTTATTATCATTCATTCATTATCTGACCCCGCTTTATCCTCACTAAGGTCATGGGGGTCGCTGGAGCCTATCCCAGCTACTTACAGGCGAAGGCGGGGTACACCCTGGACATGTCACCAGTTCATCTCAGGTCTGACAAAAAGACACAAACAAACAAACAAACAGTCTCACATTCACACCTATGGGCAATTTAGATTAACCCATTAACCTATCAGTGCATGCCTTTGGATAGTGGGAGGAGCCAGAGTACCCGGAGAGAATCCACACAGACACGGGGAGAACACGCAAACTCAACACAATTATTTTTTAAGAAATACTTAGAAAATTGAACTAAGTCTAACAAATTTAGAGTACATTTGATTATCTTATCTTAAAAAAAACACATATCAGTTGTTGTAGAGGCAATCAATTTGTGTTCACATTAAAAAAATATATACTTATTCTTATGATCACATTGTTAAAGTGAAAGTGTTGAAAACTGAACAAAATTTACCAAATGTGTTATTTGTATATTCATATATTTATTTATATATAATACCACGATGGAATAATAGTACATCTTATTAACAAAGACAGAAAATGCACTGTATGCATAATCTTTGCTTTTGTTATTTCTAAACTTGCAATGTCAATGTGATTTAGGTTCATTGAATTTATTGTACACATTTTACTGCTGAAAAATAAAATGTACAAACAAACAAAAAGCACATTATAGTACTGAGAGGTCCCATAACAGCCTGTATACAACAATATAAAATGTTGTCTAGTTAATTTTTCCATGTGGAAGTCTGAACGAGACTTGGTATGAATAAAAAAAAAATGTGGTTAGTGAAGGTGGAGGGGGTTTGGACTTGGAAATGGAAGCAGGATGGAAAATGTCAAAGAGGAGCTCGATGAAAGGAAGCACTGCATGGTCGGTTTAGGCTGTTGAATACAAATCTGAATGAAGATGACTGATGAAGCCAAAGGAACGAGCAAACCACATGAAGACTGAGGAGAGATGACTCACTATCTGCGGGTCTCATGCAAGATATATGGAGGTCCCAATGCTAAGTAATCGCCTACTGGTTATTGTCAAAAACTAAGAAAAAGTGATATGACACAGAGGTTTAAAGGCCAATTCACGAATATGAGAGGCCGATCATAGACGTTGAGCTGTTTCCTAGATGTTTCCTACAGTAAATGTAGATGTTACACAGCAGCATTTCATTTAAACATAACTTACACTCATAATATGCGTTTTAATTACTCACAAAATCAGTACAAAACCATGAATCCATCTGAAACCAGGACAAATTGAAATTTCATGGAACTGAAAACGGGTCCAAAAAAAAAAAAAAAAAAAAAAACAGTCGAAAAGACCAGTGACAGATTCAAACAACAGTCGACAAAACCCAACAAACCAAAACTGCCTAATCAGAAACAGTGGAAAAAACACAGCAAATGTATAATAAATTCAAAGCCTTGAATAATTATTGGAAGGTATATTTATTCACTGTAAACACAAACAGCTCAGATACAGACAAGAGCAAACAATACAGAGGAAAGAGGAAACAGTACACATCTGCTGAGGTGAAACCCAAATCATTATAAAATCATAAAAGCAATAAGGATAATATTTAAATGCAGTGTAGAAAAAAAACATTTGTGTGTTAGCAGGCGTTTCCTTATGGCTTTTTATCGTGGATTTGTGTTTTTAGAACTTCCAGATACAACGCTATACTCACAGCACCTAATCTGACTATTTTCCGTCACAACCTGCTCTTCATTTTGCTTTTTCCAGCCAAACAGGAACTCTAATGGATATTTAAGTCATGTGCATTTTTTAAGAAAATGTAAGACATTGTGAAATTTGAATTGCTGGATTTTAGATGTTTAAAATATCTGCAGAAGAACATCAGCTCGATCATATGATCATCAAATGTATGTTGTGTAATTTGTTGTCTTCTCATGTTGTAACACTATTTATTCAGTAATTTACCGTCACTCCAGCAAACCATTCGACTATTCAATACGACCTGATTAAAACTGATGATTGGTGTTTATTTAAACCCGCATGTGTATTACACATCGCAGATCACAGTGCAACCAGCAGCAGACACAAAAACACTGTTTACTTATTTCATTTTGGTTTTGATGAATTCCAATTTCATCTGAATGCTCTACCAGGACTGTTCACATACCCTTGATGCCAATAAAGAGTATTAAATTGTGTTACACAGAACTGAGAGCGAATGAAAGAGTAGCGAGAAATTAGAGACGGAGAGAAAGCCACTGGCACATGACATTTTTTTTTTTTTTTTGGTCCCTCCCGTTAGGCCCATGTGCTTAATCTGCCTGTCAGTATAAGTTTTGAGGACACTGATTCCCTCTCCTACACAAATCTGAAATTGATCTCATTAATCTCCTACGCATGCGTTCACAAAACACAGCAGGGCGAGACGTTTAATTAACTGCATTTTGCACTGAACAAACTTGAAACTGCCACCATCTATGCGAATTTGCGCGACATCAGGCGACAAGAGGAACATGCTTTTGACAGGAATGTCCCTTTAAAGCTTGCACCCAGAAGGAATCACAAAAGCTTCATTCCACTAGATTTGACACGAGGGACTTGAGCAATGGTTACACTTGTTAAAGAGCAAGCTTTGATTAGTTTTTATAAATAGTAATGCATAATTTAAGAATTTTACATGCAAAAATTGCCCTGAATAAAAAGGTTAAGACAGATGTACAAGTTTACAACGAGAGGGAGCTGCTGTCATGTCCCTTTTGATTTCCTCCTATTTTATTGCAGCTATAAATGTAATTCCACACACTAAAATGAGCCAGC
>JAPTMW010000012.1:12077401-12094149 GCA_029822955.1 Ostorhinchus angustatus | reverse complement strand
TCTATCTATCTATCTATCTATCTATCTATCTATCTATCTATCTATCTATCTATCTATCTATCTATCTATCTATGTCAAGAAGGGAAATGTGACATTAAAGAACCTATTTGCTTACCAATGGTGTGTATTTTTTGTGTAACCAGAAGGGTCTCTGCTCCCACTCTGGCTGCTGCTGCCGCTGCCTCGGTGCCCGCATGGCCACCACCCACCACAATGACATCATAGTGCCGTCCAGCGAGGTGACCAGCCTGTCTGGAAACCACTGACAAGAAGCTCTGCAGAGGGACAATCTTCTTTGTCAACATGTGAGACGCACACCTGCTGAAGTAGATGGACTTTATGAATCACAGAGTGTGGACAAAAAAGGACTAAGCAGTTTGGAAAATGAATGATTAAATGAATGAATGAATCAGTGAATAAAAAATATGTACGCAGAAGGATTGTGCATGTTTCTATATAGAGGTCGAAGACTGTAAGACACTCAAACCATTTTGTAAAGTAGCTAAACCAAATTAATGTAAAATCCGAGTGGAGAGCATGTGAGATAAATGATCTCTTCTTCATTCCATGTTTGTAGTTGGCCTAGAGTAGACTTATACTCAGATATAGTCTGGTTTCGACCAGCTCCACATGTAAAGTGTCATGAGATAACTTTTGTTATGTTTGACGCTATATAAATAACATTTGATTGATAGATTGATAATGACAATAATAATGGCTCAGTCTTATGCTGAAGTATATAGTCTTTAATTTAATAATTTCATTTAACAATGCAGAAAAAATACTGGGCTTACATCAGTGTTAGTCACCAGCACACCACTATACAGACATCAAACATACATTACATGTTAAAGTTAGGCTGCTGTTAGTTTTATTTATCTTTCAGTTCATGAACACTACATACAAAAGCCACTGTTTTCCACCAAAAACAAAGCTGCCACCCTTTAAGTCTGAGGAATACACATTGAATTTTCCTTTTAGCTTGAGCATCGCCTGATCTCACAATTTCTGATTGAGAATTTAATGTTAGATTTAAAAAGAATATATAGAATTTGATTTATTTCATACAAGGATATTATTAACAGTTAAGTACATATACCATGTTGCAGGATAAATGAAGTAAAATATTTAAGTATGTCAGGTAGATTATTAGGATAGTATGATAGTATGTTTAGGTTGTTTAGTTCTAAAATGATTCCCATCCAACTACAATGAATCCTGTCTTAGCGGTATTAAACACATTAGTTTATCTCATTTAGAAGGTACCGTGATATTCATAGATTACCTACTTACAATTTCTTGGTCTGGGAAAGAAGATGGTCTAATTTTCAAGTTTATTACAGAAGCTGAAGTTAATGACTGGACAAATTCCGTACATGTTCACAAGCCTTTGGTTACTCAAATGTTCTTAATGGAGGCCGCCATGCTGTCCGTGAACGCACCGTAATACCTGGTGTATTGACGCACTCACAAAGTTGTTTACGACGTGAAGTCTTTTTGTCTGAGCTTTGGCTGCTTCTCTAAGTTAGTGATGAATTCATCAAAATAAAGCAAGCTACACTACAGACTACAATAGATAAGTTATCGATACTTTAAAGACTAAATCAGGTTTTTGTTTTGAGTGCCACGTGTACAGCTGATGCCATCACTAATTGATTGTGTCAATGATCATGGGGTATTGACAGAAAATAAATCAGATGTCGAGTAAGTGATTTAATCACACACAAACCCACATAGGCGTGTTCACGAGTGGGTCAAAGGCGAACGTAAACGCCCCCTCCCCCTTTCAGCCGGTTTCCAGTTAGCCGCGCGCGGATTGAGTCAAGTGAACCTACCGAGAGGTGGTGTTGACCAACCGCAGCAGGTTTTCACCACGAAACCTGAAAAATATAACTTTTTAAGGCAACAGACAGCAACGCTAAGGCCGTAATTTTTAACGGAAGGGTCAACGGTACCGGAGGTGCGGCGACGCGACGGACCGAAGAAAGTAAATCCTGGAGATAAGGCGCCCGAAGTGAGCTTGAGGATCAAAGCAAATGCTAACACAACCAGCTTTGCTACCGCTAAATAATATAGTGAAACTCGTGTGATTTTATCGGTCGCTTGGTTTGACATAACCTCTGTGGTTACAAAGTAGATAGGAGGACCAGTTAACTTAAGTTATATGTTACATTTAATTTAAACGGCGAGGTGTTTTGAATTTACATCTTAGGCCACAAGCGACCTGTATTCAGCTAGCAAGATTAGCTTCAGTAGCCGGTGTTGTTGAGGTTAGCCCGGCTCTGTGCTAACTGGGACTGCTGATATTGCTAAAGATAGTTCGGCTCCAAATCAACTTAACATCGGGAGTGATTATAAGTTGGCTTACAGTTTGTACTGTCTAAGCCTTGTGCTTCACAATGCTGAAACAACAGCAGACACCCGGCTCAGGCGGGAGAAAAGCGTCTAACGGAACCACGGGCCCAGCCGGTATGTCATCCCCAGTCAGCGGCATCAACAGCGGCAACAGGACACCGGCCGGGAGGTGAGTTTTTCGGCGGATCGTAGTTAGGATAGACCGAGGATTGTCTTGTGATTCCGAGGCCTACCGGTTAAAGCGCTATGCACTCAATGGGCGTGCCCCAAAATAGGGATTTTCTCTAGGCCAATGATATTACGTTTAGTCTGATTGACAATCGCAGTGGGCCAATCAGAGTGTTGAAAACCAACAGATAACAAATATGCAAGGTGGGTCCAAGTTTGGTGAGGGCAACGAGTAGCCTACCTATTCAGCAAAACAGGCGATAGTAAGTTTATCGGGCTTGTCAGTACCGGAAAGGGAACACTGGTGATCGAAAAAATGTTAAATCTGCAACATGCCAAAGTACCAAAGACAAGACATTACGAAATAATAAAATCTTAGATATTTGGTGGTTTGCACAAGGTCATGCGTGGTCCTTATCTAAGATGAGGTCGTGTTTACTGAACTCGTCTCCGGCTTTGTTTTGTAAGCGTGTAAGTGGCTAGCAGTGCTACATCCTACATTCTAACCTATTGTTGTATTTCACAACAGTCATAATCTTTACATTTAACGCGTAGATAGTGCTCTAAACCATACTTTCACATTCATTTAAGATCTTGCCGCGAGTCTTACTTTGTCTTTAGTAAATCAGAAGGAAGAAATAATCAATTTTAAAGGGATTAGTGAGACGCTAACATGTGATGCTAACCGATACCGTTTTATAATAACCGAGATTTGAGAACAATACTGCACATGATATCCCTTATGACACCTTTCTTTAGATGCAAATGTCTTTGTATGAAACCAGAGATGAAAAGAGGATGTGTGAAGCAATTTCCTTTGCCTAGTCAAGACTAAAACCAGTTGTCAGACCATGTAAATTTAACATCAATTAGATTTATTATACAGTTATTAAAATATAAGTGCAGAATAATAATGTTAGAACATTAAGAATGTTAATTTAGGAACACGTCAGACCTTTGAGCAATGTTGTGTTGCTGCAATGTGGAATGTGATACTGCCTCGACAGGCTTTAAAAACGAGTTGTACTCCTTTTACCTGTAAGCTGACATCCTGTTTTAACTGTTGTTTTTTCACAGGAATCGAACTTCTGCGAAACAATCATTCCAGTCAGCTCCTGTGAGTATATCCTGGCCTGAAAAGTGGGACTACAACGACACACAATATATTGTGCACATTATTTATTTAAAATGGAAGGTGTTCATAATTGCCAGCTTTAGGTTTCTCCAAAGATGGTCAAATATGTGGATCTTTAACTTGAGAATAACTCATTTGCAAAACATTACAGCATCTTGAAGATACAATTCAAAATAATAATAATTATCGATTGGATTTCTATAACAATTTTCAAGGCATCCAAAGCGCTTTACATCATTGATCCATACATTACATCTGTTTGAATGACTGTCAGCAATAACACTGACAAAACACAATGTGTTGTATAAATTTCATATGTATTTCAAATAGTAATTTTAACAGGATTCTGTGCATCTCCTATATTAAAAGAACATTAGGTAGTTTCTGTGATGCACTGTTCTTTGAATTCATTTATTTTTGGGAATACATTGTCTGAATCTTTGTTTGGTGGTCAATGTCACCTATGATCTTGGAATTTTTTTTAATTTTTTTTTTATAATTATATCTATTTATATATAATAATACACATATATTGTGCGCCTTCTATGTGTAGGTGTTCGAGGGTGTTTACAATAATGCCAGAATGCTTCACTTTCTCACAGCTGTTGTGGTGAGTCTTTTACACCTGAATTCTTTTTTTTTTTTTTTTTTTTTTTTTTTTTTTTTTTTTTTTTTTTTTTTTTTTTTTCCGTAATTGTAGATAGCATCATCTTTGATATGGATACAACTTAACATTCAGTACTCATTCTACCCATACCTTTTCTTACTTTGTTGATCTGATGTAAGACATGTCAGAAAAGGGCAGCTAACTGATGTAACTCCTTTTTGTACTGACTGAGTACACAGTTACTTTTGTTTGTAGTGGTAGTGGTACATGGCAATTCTCTGCATATTTTATAAATGCATAGGATCATCTGGCAGGATAACAGGCTTTAGAAATGTTAAATAATAGCATTCAAAATGGCGGTATTCTTGAATTATTCCTCTGGTGAATGGGTTTATCAACATTTCTATCTCTCTATTAGGGTTCCACTTGTGACATTAGAGTGAAGAATGGCAGTGTATTTGAAGGAATATTCAAGACCCTCAGTTCTCGGGTAAGAAAGGCATATTGAGTATTCTTGCTAGTTTGATAGAGAACTGTTATGCTCTCAATACTGCAGTATATTCATGTCAAGGACAGAACATGTGACCTGCTCTCAAGTTGTTTAATGGTACTCTATTTGTGTAGTTAGTACATTTATGTTCTCTAAATTATGTATTGTCATTAGTGTGAGTTGGCTGTGGATGCTGTACACAAGCGTGGCGAAGAGGAGGGCTCAACATCAGCTCCACCACGGAGGGAAGACATCACTGACACCATGATCTTCAGCCCATCTGACCTGGTTACTATGATCTGCAAAGACGTTGACCTCAACTATGCCACCAGAGGTAACACGAGAATAACAAAAGCAGGTTATTACAGACCTGATATCAGGAATGTAAAATGGAAGAAAAGGCTGTATCTGAAAGGAATTAAGCTTTAATGTTGCAGATCCTGGTTTTATAGCAAATATTTTCTTTCTGCACCAAACATTGTCGACAGTTTGCCTATTTCATAACCCAACTTTCAGATTCACAACAAAATTCACACCACTGTCTTGCCTATTAAACATTTCTAGAAAGTTTGATTTTGACTTTTCGTCTGTTTGTGATTATAGACACCTTCACGGACACTGCCATCACCTCCACTCGCGTCAATGGAGAACATAAAGAGAAGGTGTTGCAGAGATGGGAAGGGGGAGACAGCAATGGAGAAAGTTATGATCTGGAGAATGACGCAGTGAGTTGCTTTGTATTTTTAACAAGCATATAAAGTAACATACTATGCAAGACGTATATAAAAAATGTTCTACTTGTTAACTGTATAAAAGTACTACATTAATCTCTTATTTTCCTCAGTCCAACGGCTGGGATGCCAATGAGATGTTCCGTTACAATGAAGTCAAGTATGGTGTTACATCCACCTATGATTCCAGTCTCTCCATGTATACGTAAGTTTACACACAGAGACACCAGCTTTAGGATTTCACATCAAGGTGTTATGATTTATTGAATACTGTTTTGTCTAATGAAGGTCAAGGTATGAATTCTGCCTTTATTGGGATGTTTAATGTTATTCCCTTCCATTCACAGCTATTATCATAGTTGGTTACATCTGGTTTCATCAAAAGTTTTAATTTTAATAATTTCCATTGTCTCATTTTCTTTCTGTCTTGCTGCTTAGTGTCCCGCTGGAAAGGGGCAACTCAGAGGTTTATCGGCAAAGGGAGGCACGCGCCGCTCGCCTGGCCAGTGAGATCGAGTCTAGTCCCCAGTATCGCCATCGCGTCAACCTGGAAAATGATGAGGGCAAGAGTGAGGAGGACAAGTACAGCGCTGTGGTGCGGGATGGCAACGATCGGGAGAGGGGCCGCGAGAGCCCCCGTGACAGGGAGCGTGAAAGGGGCCGAGACAGCCCTGGAGCCAGTAGCAGGTAAAGGACCAGCTGGAGTCATAGGAATGAAAGCATTGACTGCATTAATGAAATCATCAAACATGCATATTGGTATTGTGCACATCCCATCGCTGAGGCCATTATGACAACAAACAAATGAAATGACTTCCAATGTGACATGATTCAGTTGCAATGAAGTGCAATTTAGTCTGGTTTATTTCAACATGGTAGCATGTAATGTAAAAGAATGTAATGCTATGCAGTTCAGTAGATGTTTAGATTTATTTGTTTCTCTGTTTGCACATAGCAAATCACAAGTTTACTAATTATTAATTATGCTGTGTCTTTCTTTATGCATGCCAGGGAACTCACCAGACTTCTTTCCTGTTTTGTCTCCAGTTTTATACTTTTATAACATGACTCAGCCTTTATAGTATACCAAAGTATTCGTCATTCTCTTACGAGATGTGTTGATAATTGCCCACTAAAACAATTTGGAGAGGAGGCTTTGTCTCCTGGTCAATATAAAAGGAGTGGTCACAAATTACTGATCACATTTCAAAATAATTTAAGCATACACCCTCTACTAAAAGGTCACCAAAGCAAAGACCTATAAGAAAATGGTGTGTCTTGGTTGTATCTGTTGAATATTACCATCCCGAATGTATATTCCTGTTTAATCTGTTTGAGGCTCATAATTGGTTCAATACATTTTAAAAGGATTTCGATCATCCCTTGTGTCTGCTTGTCTGATGTGTCATCTTTCTCTTACAGGGAGGGCAAGTACATTCCATTACCTCAGCGCCAGAGAGAGATGAACCGGGAGCGGGAGCGAGCTGAGAGAGGGTCTGGCGGGCCTCCATCTCACAATCGCCTTAGCGGAGGATACCGCTCCACCCCATCATCCTCCTCTTCCTCATCCCCCAGACCCCCACTGCCTTCCGCTACTGGGCCCCAGTCTGGTGCATCCCCTTCAGAGAGGAGTAGCCCTCTATCAGGCCGCGGTGGAGCCTACACTCCCCACCTCCCCCAGGGGAGCCCCAGCCCAGGCCCTGGCTCTGGCCCTACAAGCCCATACACCCCACCCTCTCCTGCTGGATCTGCACCCGCCACATCCTCTGCTGCTGCCGCCACGTCCCCTACCAGCCCCCCTGCTCCACACCTAAACACAGTCCCTCATTCTCACTCACTCCCACACTCGCTGTCTGATGCTGGCAGGCCGGTTAATGGAGGTAAGAGTGTGAACTTGTTTTTAAAAAAAAAATGTAACGGCATTTAACAATGTTGCTTCTACATTATTGATAAGAAAAAGAACAACAAAGGGCTCTTTAAAACTCCACCTGTGCCTTTCAGTTTCTGCCAGAACATCTCCCAAAGCCCAAAGACCTCCACAGTCAAGCAGATCAGTCCGCACTCCAAACTCACACAACCAGTCCACAGGTACAGTCTGCTTTTACATAAACAAGGGCTTTCCTGAGAAACACTCCTACATTATTGATGAATTTTACTAAAACCTTTTTCTTTTATGTCCCTGCAGCTACTCGATCTCCTAAATCAGGATCTTCACAAGACACACCTTATCTGGACACATCATCTGTCTCCCTTCCTGCCCAGAAGACATCTGGCCCTGCTCCCCTCTTCCCTGTAGATGGTACAGCCCCACCGCCTGCTTTCTCTGTTATTTATTACTTATTTTAAAATCTAAGTTAAATTGTTTTAATCCTGTAGCAACATGAGCGTCATCTGCCATTAGATCATAGCAGAAATGAAGAAGTGCTGAATGTGGACTGTATGAAGTACAGCAAATAAAGTGTTTACTCATATTGTCTTTGCAGTGAATGAGATCCTTGGTGCAGCTGCTAAAGAACGCTCAGCTGAGTCTCCCAGCAGCACAGAAGAAAGCAAGAGTAATAAAGGTATGTTCTAAAAATGCTACACAATATAGTGAATCTTGAAATTAGCAGTTTGATTCATCTGGACACATGAATCAGAAATAGAGCTGGTTATCATTTAGAAACTTTGATAATTCAGAACTAGTGTGAATATGGTATTTTACAGTGAGCATTGTGTCATTTGTTATTTTTAGCATCAATATCACTATCGCTCATTGAGTGTCTTGAATTAAATTTTTTAGAGATTCTTCAGAGTCTGTCAACACTAAAAATGAATAATTAGTCAAGTTTATTCCGTAGCAGCTGTGTGATGTTTTCCTGCCACTAATGAAATGTAAAAGTAAAGATGTCTGAATACAAAATAGCCATGCACTTACAGGTATTTTGCCAGTGCAAAATGCAACAACAGACATCTTTTTATGTTATTGTGAGAGGTGCATGTATATTTTCAGTTCATTGTGAAACTGGCCTTTAATTGGAGAAATGATGTGCTTGCGTGATGTTATGTTTGTCAGGCAAATAATTACTAGTGAATATTTTTCCATGCAAATATGTTGCCAAGTGACTCACTGACACTGATAAGGTTAATTGTTTACGTTCTGAAATGACCAGAATGAATAGTATGAGATGGAATGGTATCTAAGCAATTTAGTCGATGCATTAAAACTGGCCGGTTCTGACCAGAAGTATCCACTCATGTTTGGTTACTTGGGTTTATCTGCTTTGACAGTATAGGAGTTTGCAGTTTTCACTATTTCCCAATTTCATTAACCTTTGTTCCGTCTCTCCTCCAGCCCCGTCAGTTCAACAAAGGTCACAGCTTGAGGAGTTGCGCAAATTTGGCAAGGAATTCAGGGTAAGAGTTCAGTGACCTTTCCAAGGAGTGTGAAATGAGGAAAATCTGTGGCCAATCAAGAAGCTGGCTCCATATAATTTGGTGTATTTGTTTACTAATTCTTCATTCTTTCCTCCTTGTATGCTACCACCTTCATTCCTCGTGATGTATCCCTCCTTTCCCTTCAGCTCCAGTCAAGTGGAGGCAGTTCTAGCTCTCCAAGCTCTCCAGCGACAGCTACGCCTCCTGCTGTTGCTGAGGTCAACCAGCCGAGTGCAGCCAAACCCACCCAAGCAGACGCTCACCCTGCCTCTGAGCCCAAATCTCAGGCCCCAGCCTCTATCCCATCGCAGCCCCAACCTCAGCCATCCCCAGCCCCTGCTGAGGATCCCGCCAAGGAGGCGGCTGCTACACCTGGCACCACAGCATCCGTCACCACAGGACCCGGTTCTGACAGGCAATCACCAGCTACCCCTCAACCAGCCAGGACCCCAGGAAGCGATGAGGCCAGGTCTGAGACGACAGAGCGGACGGATGGTGTAGCAGAGTGAGTTTTCAAAGGGATTACTAATTTGTTAGAATAAAACATGCTGTTTACTTTCATAGTGATGTTTAACACAAATGTTTTGTCTTTGTATCTTTTAGCCAAGTAAAGAAATCGACCCTAAACCCCAATGCTAAAGAGTTCAACCCCATCAAAACCCAGATGCCTATGGTAAACCAGTTTATTGTTGTTAAACCATTGTAATGTGAACAAATTAAAGTAGCTTTGCAAAAGTTAGTTGTTTATATTTGCAGCACGATGGTAATGTATCATGTGTTGTGAAAAATACAGAAATTTATGAGGATACGCAGTTATTTTCATTGATCTGTAGACTCGTTTTTCATTTACTCACTGTAGTAAATGATGGAAGTTGCCCCGTACTAAAAAAAAAAGCCATTGTGAGATTGGTGGATTGATTCATTTTTGCCTTTTTTTCAGACAAAACCCAACACTGCACCCACCCCACCTCGGCCCACACCTCCCAGCCCCGTGGTCCTTCAGCACCCAGGTGGACAGGGACCACTATACAATGCCCCCTACCTCTCCTACGTGTCACAGATTCACTCTGTACAGGTATGTGAGCTCAAATGGTTTCCTGTAAATCATTTAATCAGGGTTTCTGCAGGTCCTGAAACTCCAAAATTTCTTAATGTGAATTTTTATGCCTTAAAATGTCTCAAATCTGAATTTGGCAGTATATGAAGGCATTGAAGTCTGGTGAGAAGTTTTAAAAAAACAGTCACTAGTAAATGTTTCCCATTATATTCTGTATTTGTGTCAGCATAGCATGACAGGACATGAAATAAGTCTTAAAATGCATTCTGAATAGTCAGATTGTTGTATTGTTGAAGCTCATGTTCATCCACCTGATTAATGCACCTGAACAGTCAGCTGATACACTTGGTATTAATTTAGTTCTGTTTCTTTGTTCTCTGTACGTTATCATCTGATGTTAACAAGTGAAACTGAAAGGCTAAGCCTGCCCCCACACTTCTGTCCTAACTTTATAGTCACAAAGTTAACTGAAAACCTGCAGTAACCCTCTGAATTTGATGTAACGTAGATGTAAAATGGCTGCTGCAGTGCCAGGTAAATGTTTAACAACTGACAAAAGCTTTCAGTTTGTTTAAGTGTTCACCTTTTCATCATTTCCACCCTACAGCCCCCACCAATGTACCAGTACACCATGTCTACAGTCAGCCAGGGAAAATACCCCAGGACCAAAGGTAACATTTTTATTTATTCTTAAAAAGTTTTGTCATAAAATAGAAAGTTCATAAAAAGTTTATCCTCATCTTATGTTCTATTTTTGTCAGTCATGACGGATTTAACTTAATGATTTCAGTTCTGACCTTTTTGATTAATCTTTTGACCATTCTTTGCCTTAACATTCAGGCTCAGTTGTGGCTCCACGCTCAGACCACGGGACTTCAGCGCCCCCCATGCTGCAAGCTGCAGCCTCAGCTGCTGGGGCCCCTCTGGTGGCCTCCCCCTACCCTCAGTCCTACCTTCAGTACAACCCACAGCAGTACGGCCAGCAGCAGGTCATCCAGGCCATGACACCATACCCTGGACAGGTAAAACCTAGAAAGGGGCTGACATAGTCCTCCTATATGCAGAGTTAAAACCCGTGAATGCAGATACACACATTCCTGCTCCTCACTTCAAGCTTTGAATGGTTCTGAAGTTTGCATTGCTTTTAATATTAGCTTTAGTCACATTAGTCCCCTGGTATACCTTGACTCCTTAAACCAAAACAAATTTTTATTCTACTCTATTCTTTCTCCTCTCGTTAGCCAATGTACTCCATGCTACAGGGTGGAGCTAGGATGATTGGTCAAGGTGGGGGTCCTCACCCACAAGCCCTTGGACCACCAGGAGGCCCTCAGTTTCCTACACAGGGAGATGGACCTCAGGGACCACAACAGGGCATCTATGGTGAGCATAAACAAACTGACAGTAATGTATTATTTGTTCTACTGTTTAGTCTCTCAGTCCCACTAGGAACTAGAAGAAATTCCCTGATCATTTTGGCTCATAAAATGTTGCCCGTCCACTGAAACTTTTTTTTTAATTATTTCTACAGCTCCACAGTCTTTCTCCCATCACTCTGGTGCAGTGCATCAGCCACAGCCCTCCAGTACCCCAACTGGAAACCAGCCTCCACAACATGCCGCACCTAGCCCAGGACAGGTGAGATGCCCAAAACGGCTTCAATTTCCTAAAATATACCAGGACACTGTGCTCAAATTGAAGATCTTCCACTTTTTGAGAATTCTTACCGGCCTCATGATTCAGTTGATGATACAGATTTTCTTGTCCAGGCTTTGCTCCTAGTTTGCATCTCTGACGTACTTGGTGTGTTGTTATTTATCTGCTGGTAATCTCTGGCTAATGTAACTGTAATATCAAATTCATCCACAATTTAATGCCACATTAAAATTTAATGTTTAACTTCATCCATCCTTTTGTCATCCTGGGAAATCAGTTGTTATCAGGCTGTATTATTTATATCAGGCTGTATAATTTATATCGGCTGCAAACTCCAAATCACTCAGTTCATTATTTGAATCTGGGGAATTCTACACCTACCTGCAGCTGACTGAGAAAATGGAATCGGCTTGACTGAGCTCTCTAGGACATTTTTATTTTTGATGCCCTTTTTGTAATTAAAATTCATACATTGATTTAATTTTACAGTTTGTGTGTGCCTGGTACACTCAGGACCATCTGTTATTGTTGTAATTATTATTATTATTAACATTTTTGGTGTGGTCTTTTCTTGCAGAATGCTCAGTCTGGCCCACAGCAGTCTTTGTACCACTCAGGTCCCCTTTCAGCTCCCACTCCACCAAACATGCCGCCAGGCCACACATCTCCACAGGGCTCATACCCCATCCAGGGCTACAGCATTCACAGCCACCAAGGCATCCCACCTACATACCCTCTAGGACAGTTGGCACAGGTATGGACCCAGTACTGTTGTGTGTTTGTTGTAAAGTCAATTATTTGTGATAATACATCAAATTAAATATAGTATTTAAATATAAAAATGTAAATATAGTATAAAAATATCTGTTGACACATTCCTCTGGACTTCAAGGCACATGTACAAGGAGCCATGTCGGGTCCCCACCACTCTGGGAGCCATGGCCAGCCACAGTTAGTGATGTTACAGCCTCCCCCTCAGCAGGGTCCCGGCTCCGTGCCTCAGCACCCACAGCACGGACCTCAGCAAGGAGCGCACCAACACTTCTATATACCAACACATCCACAAGGTACGAAACCTGTTCGGTCCCGGCGATAACATGTTCTTCAAGAAGCGATTCACTTCACCCCGTGGAAATACATTTATTTCCACAGGCATCTTGAGTGATCAGTGGTCGTTTGATCTCTATAAAAAAGCTAATCTCAGCCTAAAACATGGCACAGGTTTTCATTTCCTGCAGGGATTCTAGATGGAGCACAAGCTGTCAAGTTTGACAGATTTGCAAGACCGTTTGTAAATCTTTTCAAAAGCATGACGGATAACACATCAAAGTGAACAATGGATAAAAGACTTTTTTGCTGCTTTGTCATTTTTACCAGTCAATGGTCTTGTATAAAGGCAACTGTAACTTTAAGGTGAAATGTTTTTTTTTTTTTGCTTGGTCAGTGTTAATGAGGTGAATCAGTCGATAAACCTTAAATGTCACTATGACTACAAATATTTCATTTTCACACTTAGACAAGTTATAGAGTGTTTTTACAGTTTAAGTGCCATTCATGAGTCACCTATAATATCTCTTATGTGGTTGTATATATGATCAGATTGTTCAGCAGTGTGAATACAAACGTGTAAAAGAGGTATTACAGGTGCCTCATAAATGAACACTTGGAGTATTTCAAACTGGACTCTGATGATTAAAGTGTAGTGAATATAAAAGACCTAAAAACCCAAATGCAGCCTCTCAGAATTTTTAGCAGCACCAGATTCAACCAATTTGGATGTTCAGAGGCTCCGTAGTGAACATGGAACCACAGTCATGTTCTGTAACATTGATTCACCAGTAAAACCCATGGAGTTTGACAATTGACAGTGGTTTAAACGCTTGTTTTTATGTCCAGCTAATGATATATTTTGCTTCATTTTTCTCTGTTTGATATGACAACCTTTGAATTTACTTAGAACTTTAATGAACATCTACATGATCAGTGAATTAATTATAGGAAAATACCTGATATTCAGTTAAAAATCTAAAATGTAAAGGAAAATATATGGTGATAAGTCACTTAGGAAAGGTTAATTGTAGGGAAATATGCATTTGGATGTCACCACCGAAATACGTCTTATTAATTGAAATAATCAGAACTGCAAAACATAGTCAGATCTGTGCAACAAATCAGAGTTGATGCGTTCACACCCTAGATTAGAACCATCCATTATTAGCATGTCTGAACACACACTGAGACATATTTTGAGGTGTGGTATCTAACTTGTTTTCTTTTTATCTTTAACAGCAATGCAGGTTCAAACACACCCAGCTACATTTCATCCACCTGGAAATTAAACCCCGCTGCCCCCACCCGCCCCTCCATGTTGAACTGTCCCAGGAATGAGCCCCCCCTCCTAAGATCCCCACTGCCTGCTGGATGTGAGGCCCAGACTGAAATGCAACTCATTCAAAACGAGTCTGACAGGATAAAAACGGAGAGAAGAGGAGAAAAAAATGCCTCAGCACCTTATTGTTCTGCTGTAATCTTCATCAGTACAAATGCCGGTGTCGGCCTCAGAGGAGGAGGACCTTTCTAAGGCTAGTGATGAAGGTGGCAGACAGCGGCAGCAGTGTCAGACCCCTCTCCCCCTGCTGCCGTCCCACTCTCCTCTTCAACTTCCCTTTTCAGAGGCATGAGGCACCTTGCTGGGCGGACCAGTCGGAGAGGAATATCAACAGATGAAAAACAGCAGCAGACACTTTATCTTCCGCCATTATGTTTTCGCCCTGAGAGGTTTTGTTACCAACGAGACACAAATGGGGAAACTGACTCCAGCTTCTCATGAATACAGAACGAAAGGAGGGATTTGAAGAGGAGAGGGGATTTTTAGCAATTTTTAAAAAAAAAAACAAAAAAAAACTTGATCCTGTAGTTAAAACCACCCCTTTTCCCCTTCTCTGTAGGAAAATCTAATAAAGAAAAAATGGACAAGACAAAAAAAATATTAAAACTACAATGACAAAAAATAAAGTTTTCAACTCAACTACAAAACATTGTTTATTTCACTGTATTGTTAACTGCTCATCTGGAGATTCAGTGTTACATGATTGCACTTCCAGTAACAACTACAGTGAGACATTTAGTTTTCATTAAATTATAATCGGCACATTTAATTTGAAGCTTGCTAAGCATTTGCTATTAGGTCAGGCTGACAAAATCAAGTAATTACTGGCCAAGGGACTTTTTGTATTCTGTTCACATTCTCATTAGCTTCAATTTGTTCTGCGTATTGTACAACCCTGCATGCCAATTGAAAATCGTCACTAGGGGGACCCCTCATGATACAGCAGCTTCAGTGCCAAACACATGAGCCTGTACACAGTGCATGCTGCAGCAGAAGTGAGTTCTCTCTGGGTTAGTGGGACACGCTGCCTCCCCTAAAGGCAAGTGTGATACCACAGACCGTGGCTCAGTGACAGCGCTCTAGATCAATGTACTACCGAAGCACTGACTAGTTCGACGTCAATGTGTCACAGTGTGTGGCCTAGTTTTCCTTCACTGCAGCACATTGGGACAAACTTGATCAGCGTTAGCAGGTTGTGACAGTCGCCTCAGTGTGACAGGGTGTACAGTTTCTCTGCGCTCTGCTCCAGTCGGTCCCGGTACTCCAGGTTGGCGTAGTTTCCTTCAGGAACCCCCTCGGTGCCGTAGAGTAGACCCCAGCAGCAGCAGGCGATTACAGCAGTACTGTCACTGTCGCCTGGGTGGGGGAAAAAAAAGAGGAAAAAACTGCATTAGCAACACCCCCTGTGGTGAAGCACAGTTCCACTGTCTTCATTTATAATTGTCAATAAGAAAACACTGAAAAATCCACTAAATTGTGGAGACTTCATTGATTCCTGTCAGAGGCATGAGTGCCACCAGGGGTAGGTTCAAAGGAGATTGGAAGTAAAACCTCAGCATTTGTTTATCAGTTCAGGGAGAGTGCACATCTATCAGCACACTGACAATGTGCCACTTTTACCAAATGGCTCATTTTCATCTGTTGTCCCTTTTCCAGATGTTAAATTAACTGGTCAAACTGCAATACAACAGTCAAAGTTAGCACAGAGAAAGCAGACAACCTATGAAAATCCTAATGACTGCATGCAAACCACAGCAATGTAGACAACAGTTAATGGAAAACAGCATTACATGGACAAAGTTTTTAAAGGGAAACAGACAGGGGAATAATGCACAGGAGGTAAATGTTCAAACAGTAAAGTAAAATTAATTTAGTACATTTTATAAAGCAACAAAGTGTGACACAGGCACCGTGCAAAGACTAAAAAAATACTAATAAGCATTGAAACAGACCGGTAAGAGAAAGTAAAAGCTAATTCAATGGTCTACAAGTAAAACGCCTCCAGAATAAAAATAGAGGAGCTTTACCAAGTGAGAGTCGCTAATAAAGAAAAACTAAGTTCCTGCTGGTTGGCTATACAGACATGGGTCAAAATGTAAAATTCAGAGAATTAATGAGAAAATGAGTTTGTCTCAGATCTAACTAAAAACAGTCTACACATTATAATACATTCATTATACAGGTTCATTCCAGTGGAAGATTTATAAATCTATTGAATAAATGGACCTAAACCAATATATATATATATATGTGTAACAGCACTTTATCATATACATTGAAAACATCTGCACTTTTGTTATTTGTGTTCCAATTCATCTCATTAAAGTATGTAAGATTTTGCATATTTAATCACTTAGGCAGATCATTTCATAAAAATTGTAGACCAGACAGAAATTAAGAATGTTTTTTCTCTGTTAAAACCAAGCAAAACAAATAGGAGTAAAGTCTTAAGTAAATATGTAATGAAAAAACAAACAAACTAGTGGTTCCCAACCTTTGACTCATGACCCCATTTTAACATCACAAATTTCTGACGACCCCAGACATTCAAAACAGAATTTTTTTTGATCATGTAATTGTTTGCCATACTATATTGCAAGTAAATGTTAATTTTAGATGACATTTAGTCTATATAATGTATATTATTATGGACGGAGGCAGAAAATCCAGGTGTAGATTACTGCACAAAGGGAGAATTAGATTTTCCTTGGTCAGGATATGTACAGTCAGTCCAGCTTGTATT
>JAPTMW010000012.1:11940906-11952861 GCA_029822955.1 Ostorhinchus angustatus | reverse complement strand
TAGCTATTTAATAAACGGCAGTGACAAGGTCTGATCCAGGTTAGGGTTAGGTAATGTTAGCTGATCCAGTCGCTAAGTCATCTCATCTGTCTCGCAGCAGCAGACCAGGGATGCCGCTGCTTCAGCCTCGCAGATGCAACGTTGACTCAACACTGTGCTCTGCTGCGCCAGCTAGTTCCTACAGGTCCAGGCAGCAGCTCATGTCATGATGAGAAATTTGCACCAGTCACCGCACTGCATTTTGTAAATTGGGTTTTGTTGTTTTCAATGCAGCGAGACGTTTAATGGATTTCCCATCAGGAAACCCAGCTTCTTTCACATTCAATAACATTCATCTTGACCTTATAAAGACACACATTACACGAAGACAAAAGGGATAATATTTTAATCCAATAATTTAATTCAGAAAATTACTTACGGATGTAGTAAACATACAGATCAGAGACGAGTCTATCTTTCTGGGACACTAAGAGAGTATTTGCAAATAAACTGATCATTTATCAGCCTTCATAGTTGGGCTTGGTTTGTTTGCATGTTGATCTTCAATTGAAAACACAGACATATTAACAGAGGGTTGCAGATTAAAGGTTCATCAGTCCAACACTATTCAGGTTTAAGTGTGATAACCCAGCTTTGTCCTTAGACCTTAAGACATGCTAAAACTCTTACGTGGCATTAAATGATTCTGCAACAGTCTGCAAAGGGGTAGATGATGGGGGATAAAACTTTTTCCTTAGCTTTTATCAACTGGTGGTGAATATTGTACAGTCGGGCACTTAAGAGTCATTAAAATACATTATACAAGATGTATTTGGAGGTGTCCTCAAAAAACAAAAAACAAACAGAAGTATTGGAGAGGACATATCTTTAGCACCATTATCCAGAAAATTGGAGCATTTATTGGCAGAAAAGGATGTGGTCACAATAAGAGAAGAGCAGTGTTTTAAAGCCATAAAGAACAATGTTTCAAATTAGAAAGACTCTAGGAACAGTATTTGTTGGAATAATCCTAATTTTTAATAACAGCTGTCATGTATCTTGGAAAGATGTCATTAATTTAAAAACATTTTTTTTGATATTGTTGGTGCTTTATGTCCCAGTGCAAAAATAAAAGCAACTCAACTTTAATGGCATCCACCTTCCTTCTGATCACACTTTAGGGGTTTTCAGTGGGTTTCAGGTCCGAAAATCTGGAGGGGACCGTATATCATCTTTTATTTGCCATCTTCAATAATCTCTGTTAAAATTCTGTTAACTGCCTACAGTGAGCTACAGTTTTACGGACACCATACTGCAAAAGTTGCAGCTGAGTCCAGAAATAAAGCATTGAGCATTTCACAAATGACATATATATATATATATGTATATATATATATATATATACATACATACATATATATATATATATACACATATATAAATGTATAATGTAATGTAATGTATATGTATTAATGTATATATATTACATATATATTAATGACATATATATATATATATATATATATAAAGCAGAATTCCAAGATTTCAAGTAGATATCAAATACAAACCTGCAGACTGCACTATTTAACATTAACTGCATTAATTACATTATTGTCAAGGTATAGAATAAATACCTGTGAAGGAATAAGCTTTATTGTCATTGCAAAAATACAATTGTACAGCGCAGCAAAATTTTGTTGTTATGCTCTGTAAAAAGCTTACAAATATACAGAAAGCAATTAAGCAGTTAAAGAATAAAAATATAAAATCTGTCAGGTAAAGACAACGCACAAACAAAAACAAATCCAATATCAAAAACATGCAGAATGTACAGCTACCTACTAATGTACCTACATCCAAACATCCAATTGTAGTAATTACTTACCTACTTAGATTTCTCCCCTTGTCATTCCCAGATTTAATCAACCTTAGAATGTGTGAGAAGGTTGTCTGTCTGAATCTGTGATGTTCAGCTCTGTAGGGTGTAGTGACAGTATGTTAACACTACAGGACTTATAACAGACACAGATCACATGTTTATGCTGCATTCCATTGTGGTCTACTCAATTTAAGCTACTGTCAATCGAAAGAACATGTTTTCCCTGTTGATATTAATCACGGAACATAAATCTTCTGTGTAGAAATCAGTGACTTGCATATGTGTATTCAGGAAAATATGAAGGGGGTTTTATTATGGAGCAAAGTATCAGTGTCAGCAGTTTGTTGATCAGTCAAGGATTCAGTAGAAGCAGCTTTTTATCAGTTTAACTACCACATGATAAAATGCACCTTAATTGATTAATCACTAGTGTTGAAAGCATTTAAAGTGAGTGTTGAGTATAATTTATTTTTTATGCTCATTTGTAATTATTCTAAATATTTGTAGAAGCCTTTAATGCAGCTGCATCAAAATTATCTTCATGTTAATTCATTTTGTCCATATGTGACCAGATATCTGTTAATTATTTTACTACTAAGTGCTTAACTGTCCATATCTAATCCTATTGTTAAAATGGCTGTGAAACACTGGGAGAGTGTTCTGCTACATGCAGAATGAATAATCAGAAATAATGCAGAAAAGCTGTAGTGTAGAAGTGCATATTTTCCCAAAGAATCAAAAAGATCAGCACACAAAGCGATGCCCATTTACTCATTTTACTTTAAATTGTCCAAATTACAAAATAATAACATGATCTCTACTTCATCTACAAAATAACATAATATTTATGACTGTAGTAAGCATCATTGATTTTTTTTGCTCTAACAACCTTTTAGACATGCATACTGTTGAGAAATATAAAAATATAAATATAAATACATCCCATTAATATTCTTAATGAATCCATGACTAAGATTTGAAATATTTCATCATAAACGAATTAAAATGCAGTTGAGTACGATAAGGCATTAAGATGTATCACAAGAGCTGTACAGAATCCTATAGTAGAGGTATTATTTTTTTTCTTAGTGTAATGGAGAAAACCTAAAATTAACTTTTTAAACAAATCACTACTTTTCTCAACAGGAAGGATTTCCAAAGCAAATGAAGGAGGAAAGAAACAACTCTACGAATTTCAAGGTAACGTATTAACACAAAACTGGAGAAAAAAAAAAATCCACTCCAGTACAAAACCAGGATTTGTTTACAGCATACTTAGTGGTGTTGAACAAATTCAGAATTGCCACTGTACGTATTTTCCTGACTTATGACAATAAGCCCTTTCTCGACACCACATCACTCACAATAGAACTCAAAGCAACCAAAAATATCCAACGAACACGCGACCATTCTTCACACGATTAATGTAGAACGATAATGAGTTGAGTTCAGAACATGATGTGCTATACAGAGTGTAAAATGACTAAATCTAATGCATAAGTTTCACTCATTGGACTGGTACGTTGAGAAAACAAAGGACTATGGCAACGACGGGTACAATCAAATGAACAGCCGACAATGTTAAAACCTTTTTTCTTTTGAATAAAATCAACACTTTCATAATTGTTACTGTTTACAGCCAACTAAGTTTATTTTGTCATGACAGCTTTCTAATAATTAGCATGACTGAGCTAGCTTGTTTTCATGCAAAAGGTAGTTTTCAGGTGCAAGAACTGCCATGTCAGAAGCTGAAGTGTTGATTAGCGGAAATGTTTTTTTTTTTTTCTTTTTTCTTTTTCACGGCCAGACCCAGAGAGGAAGACTCAAGAGCAAGAAAATCCAAGACCCATTTTGATTTCCATTTTCATCCTCAATGAATCAAACAATAACGACTTTTAAGGTGCTTGACACTCCTGAACGCAACTCTATCTCTGTACCATTAGGAAATAAATGAACAAGTACATCCCACAAATCCACACTGACCACATCACATATGGTCTTCTGTCCTGATCTAGAAACAGCCCTCTAGAGACTTAATAAACTAGCATTAGCATGAGTTTAGTTTTGTGAATAAACAGATTTGCATGCTAGAGGAGCCCCGGCTTGCACACATCCAAAACACAACTTCTTAAGATTTTTTTCTTTTTTTTTTTCTTTTTTTTTAAGCTTTACCCATTTGTTACATTTTCTGTGAACCAACCTCCCCTCTACTACACAAGCGATTTGGATTCTTAGTAAGTGAGCTGCAAAATGGAGGTAAGATCAGAGCTGGTGTGAGATATACAGTACTTGGTGCACTTGCAGAGAGCAGCCAATGCCAAGGTTGAAAGGAGGGAAAGAGAGAGAAGGCAGAGAGAGGAGAGGAATACAGTAGATGCTCACAATACCACAGTTTTATCATAGTCTCAAATGTGTGGGAGCATTCGAGGGCATTGAGATGACACATCCAAGTTGTCGTTAGTGTCAATGAACCTTCTACAGTGACAAAAAGGTCTCTGTATCAATGACTTGGATGTCACCAAGGGCAACCTGGCTGCATTGATCTATTAATATAGATGTTCACTTTTCTCCTTTTTTCTGATGCTTCAGCTCTGCAGCTCTGAGGTGATACTGCCCTTGAGCCATGACTGCTGTTAATCTCCCCCACTCTTAATCCCAACCTTACCTATTAAGTGGTGACATTACAAAACTGAAACCGGATCAGCATCTACGAGTAATTTCAACCTTCTCTAACCTTGCCCTCCGTTAAGCGACTGAGGTTATTATTGCTGCGCTCTCTGCTGCTAACTGTGGGGCTGCGGGGCTGCAATGCTAGAGCAGTCTGTAACCAGCAGGTCCACCACCGTGTTACCAGTGACATAAACAGTGGGCGCTGTCACCATGTTGCTAAGGGAGACGGAGCTGCTGGAAGCCACGCTAGAGGTGACGGGATTCGGGGAAGCCTGGTTGTTGCTGTGTGTGCCCATGTGCCCTTGGAGCTGGGTGGGGGTCTTGCAGTGGACGCCGCACAAGTGGCAGACGAGTACGCCGCCAGACGTTGTTCCACCAAAGCCACCTGGGCTGTCCTTCCATTCCTGACCATGATGCTTCTGGGCGTGGACACGAAGGTATGTCAGTGTGGTGAAGCCTGATGGAGGAGACAAGAGATAAGATATTACAAAGAGTAACAGTGACAGCTCGTCCCAAATGAAACCAGATCAGCTCAGCCCCTCATAAAACATGGAACCACCAGGACGCTGCTTTTCAGACAGTAGTTCTTAAGCTAGAAGTGACCATAATTAGGCAAAGGGGGGGGGGGGCTGACCTTAAAATCATTAATAGACATTTGTGTAACAAAGTCATTTGACAGTCTTGTAACATCTTAATCACAACGACAGATGTTTTACTAATTGAACAGAAGCTCTAAGTCCAATTCAACACCAAGCGAGCCGTCAATCACATCTATCAATCACAGCCCACACAGAAGCCATCAAGGCCTTAGATTCGTCCTAAAATCTAATTAAAACAGCAATAATTTACACTAGGACGACTAGTGCACTTACTAGAAGGTCCAAATAAAGTAAATGGAACCAGAACAACTTAGTCAAAAGAAATTGGACCAGACCAAAAAAATCAAAACAGGAATCCACTGATGCACTATGTTGGCTAAATATTAGCCAGTGGGATTTGTCTATTTGCTAATAAAATTTCTGTCTCTTAAGGTAGATTTCATCAAGACTGATTTGTGTGAGTAATCACCTTACTGATCACTTTGTCCAGAGTAATTTGATGTTACGAAAACAGGTAACTGACAACTGCAATGACCAATTGCTGTCAAGAGTCCATCAGATGGGCAGACTCTGTTTGTCTTTGCACCATAGTGTCTGTCCCTATCGACAGTCTACAGTTAATATGAATGAAAATTTAACTAGATCTAAGAATGTTTGTAAACATAAAGTTATTAAGCTGACACCTTAATTAAAATACAGTCTAAAAATGTTGAGGAAGTAATTTTTGTATGTGCACACAGGAACGATACCTGAATCATCGGATCAGATTCCTGGCCTTACTTTTAAAATGTATGTGGCCACATTAACTAGCAAAGTGAAGAATCTGTTCTTACTGCGGTTACACAGATGGCAGGCGTGGTGCTGTGACTGGTTGTGCACCCTCATGTGATCTGTGATGTAAGCAGCAGACAGAAGCTTTCCACAGATGTGACAGGGCACCTTCTCTTCGTGACGAATCATATGCGCACGCAAACGGTCTTTTGTGGCAAAGCTGGATTCGCAGGTCTAAAAAAAAGGCATTGTTAAAATAATTAGCACCAGAATAACAAGAAGTAAACTTTGTACCACAGGTTAATATTTATAGACATGTGATACCTTATCATCTGCTACATATGCATATACTTTTGCTGTTGCATGTAGCATATGTAATCACAATCACAGTCAAATGTTCTGAATGTTCTTTTGTTTGTCTGATAGAAAAGTGCTGTATGTTATAAAACCTGAATTATGACTCATCTAAAACACGATGCTAAAGTCAACACAGTCTTCAATAACATGACTGGACTAAAAGGTTCCGTGTTGACAAAGTTGACATTAGACAAAACAGTACGTACCGGGCATTTGAAGGGTCGCTCTGAGGAGTGCACCTGTCTGACATGACTGTTGAGGTGATCAGGCCTTGGGAAAGAACAAGCATTGAAATATTATAACAGACAACCTGAAATGGAAATGGTTTATTTTGAAGCTATTATAGCCAATTTTCCCATATGCATAGTGGGAATATAATTGGACAACATTTCTATTTATGTCTCCTTGCTGAACCATGAGTCATAATCACACTCTGAATATTTATCCTCGTACCTTAACATTAGGTTAGGGGTTGTGCAACATTCTAATATGTGTATATGTGCTTCTGCTTGACAAGTTTGAAAACTGATAGAAATTTAGCAATGGCATGTGTTTGTGATGACACAGAAAGGACACAGTAATGGTTTAGTAGGGTACAGCATGTAGTCATTTTTGAAATTTTGAAGATGGTTTCATTACCTGGAGAAAGCCTTGCCGCAGTGGGGGCAGACGTAGGGTTTTTCCACACCGCCCTGATGTGAGCGCACATGGTGGCTCATGCGGTCCTTCCTCTTAAAGCGCTGCTGACAGATGGGACAGGAGAATGGCTTCTCATCTGAGTGGGACAGGCGGTGGCGGTTGAGATGGTAGACGTCACGGAACGCCTTCCCACATGTTTCACAGGCATGGTTCTTCCTCACCGGATTCGGGTTGGAATTTGCAGGCCGCTGAGGAACACACTACAGAGTTTAGATTTAACTGGCAAAAGAATGCAGGGTTACAGATATTTTTTGCATTTTTTTGAACCTATTGTTTAAATCATGCAACTACACAGACATTTTTACTATTTAAAAAGTTATTTATGCAACAAACAATAACATCCCTTTATATCAGACATTTCAACCTGCTGTTCACGTGTTAGATGTACTACCTCCGGCTGTACAAAGGTCTGTATGTGCTCTTGCAGAGCTTGTGTTACAGAGAACATGCAGGGGAGCATGGGGGGCTTCGAGCACGGTGTTTCTCAATCATTAAGAGTTGAGCCCAGCGCAAACACTGGGATGGAATTTACTGGTCCTGAGTTGAATCCTGTGCATGGACATTTTGCAAAATAGTTTCCAGACACAGAGTTTACAAAGTAGGTGAGACACAGCAACTGCTTCCAAGTCCCAAACTGTAAAAGATCATGTCTGCGGCCAGGCAGCTTAAGAAACAACATGCTTGAAGGTTTTGGGGTTGACGACAGCCATCTCCACAAAGCCCTGACCCACCTGTACTGTCGCCCCTGTGGCCATGACGACAGCAGCAGGAGGCGGAGCATGGGGGTTAACACTAGCCATAACGTTTGGCATGGCAACCCCTTCACCATCCTGACTAACCAGGGGGGGATGCTGGGCCCCCGCCAGCACGCCGGGAGGGGCGAGAGGGGGAGGTGCGGAGAGGTGCAGCAGGGACAGGGGCACCGTGGTCCTCTCCACCCTCCCTCCGGCCCCCACCGCCATCACCGACGGGGCTGCCACCACGGCCGCCACCTGGCCGACCGCTCCCTCTTTTGCCCCCTCCGCCTGCTCTCTGGCCCTGTCCTTCATGCGTACCCCAGTGTGGACCGACTGGTGCCGCCGCAAGTTGTAGTTGTTCTTGAACTGCTTGTTGCAGATGGCACAGATGTGGGGCACGCGGGCTGGCCGAGACACTGGCTTCACTGGACAGGAAGAGGTCAGGGAAGAGACAGAAAGAAATGTTTACACCAATTCTACCATAAAAAAGATACTTATTATATCACATAATTAGCAGAAGAAGTTGAGGAATTAATGATTGCTTAGAAAATGCTAATACATAATTATAATATGTTAGTACAAAGCTTAAAAAATGAATCATGGAAGCAAGTTCGACTTTGTGGACAGCAAACAGTTTGGTCATTTACTGGTCAGACTGATTGTAAATTAGCTGAAAAGACTATGGCCACAACTAATTAATTATACAGCTGACTATTTTCTACATCATCAAAGCTGTGTGAAGTGTTACAAAATGGTAAAAGATATTGGTGAATGTTTCCTAGAGCTCAAGATGACATCCTAGAAAGTCAGGCTCCATCTACAACCCAACACATATTCAGTTTACTGTCATACAGGAGCAAAGGCATCAGAAAGTATTCACATTTTCAAGATTGGAATACAAAAATCTAGACTTAGTTTTCTTCAGAATGCTTAACAAAATATTCAGGGATGAATCCATAAATCAGATCATTGGCGCGACTCTACATCTGGGAGAGAATAAATCAACAGCTTTTGATAAACGATAAATCACAATGTAGTTTGACATCTGAGGTTGTGGGATACACAAATTTTAACAATTACCTGACACTGAACGGATGAACTGAAAAAGCCTCAGTTTATCAGAACTTCATTAATCAAAGTTCTCAATACTTTGGTGAGTACTAAGCTGCTAAGCAACTTTTACCATCAAATCACCTGCACATCACTGAAATAAACTGCACTGTGTTTTCAAAGTTGGAGTTTGCTGCTACTTTTGTTTTAATGGACTCCACAGGTGTCAAGTCCAGGACAGTGTTCCTCACCAGGCATGGGTTCCTCACTGAGAGCAGCAGTGTCCACAGTTGAAGGAGGCTGTGCTATGTGCTCTGTGGGTGGGGTTTGGGGAGAACTCGTATGCACTGTCATGAGCTCTGATTGGAGGCTCCCATCCACTTGGTTTTGGGTGGGAGTATTCTGGAGAAGCAAGCAGAAGGCCATCACCAAATGTAAACACAAGTCACAGCATTATCTTGAAGGTTGCTACGTTGAAAACACCAACATGTGAGTGCTGCTGTAGGACTACACAGGACAACACATGAGTGAACCGTGTGGGATGCGAATAAGAGGCCAGTGGGTGTCTGCTCAAGCCTACCTGGAAGAGAAAATTGCTCCAAGCAGCATCCATTTTGCGCCACAGCGATGGAGATTATAAAGTCAGCTCCTGATTGAGATCGAGGAGAGCAGTCTTTGCATGGTTTTGATCGACCCTCCGATGACCTAACAGTCGCCTGTCTTGCAGCAGAAACGACGGCTTCCTGGGCTCTCGTGAAAAACGTGAATAAAATCGTCTGCAAAAATATGTGTAGTCTCATTGAGGTAGCTGCTGTCAATTAAAATGCACGCAGCTGTTGACCCACGCAGGCTGCAGTACACAGTCAGGAGTGGAACAGGCCGGCTCCAATAATGGCCTATTTCTCTTTCTCTTTGGTTTCTAAGTTTAATTAATTCACCACTAGTCTCACTAAAACGACAAAATCACAACAAAACTGCCTCCAAAAACCAACAAAACGCATATTACACTATTACACTTTAGCTATAAACATAAACCACTCTACGTGAAAATAAAGGCATTTTTTACGCTACAGAACAAATATGGGTTGTAACAAACGTATCTGGTAGCACAGCAGGTCATGCTTTGTTTTTAATTTATGAATCTATTTTTCCGATTTCCCCCGATAGGCCAATCGGGTGTTTGTCGAAGCCTCGTTGTTGGATTCAAGCCCTGACCCCGGCGAGCGGCGCTCTCGCCGGGCCGCAGCCTATCGCTCCACCTCGGCCGTTCAGCTGCGAGGATGTCATCTTTCTTTTTTTATCGCCCGCTCTCCCTCCTCCCTCCCTGTCTCTTTCTTCCTTTTCTTTTTTAATTCCTCTTTCTTCTCCCCCTCCTCTCCTTTTCTCGCACCGCTATGTCCCACTTGCTCTTAAAGGGATAGAGTTTCCTCTTCGGACTCCCCCCTCTCATTTCCGTCTCCCTCGGCGGAGCCTATCCTCTCCCCTTCCTTCCTGGGTTTTTTCGGCCGACACAAAATGCACCACTGTTTTTTTTTTTTTTGTTTTTTTTTTTTTTGTTTTTTTTTTTTTTTTTGCTCTCTCCTCGACGGGCCAGCTGGAACAGATCTCCACACCGCAGAAAACAGCCAGAATGAATTCCATTAACGGCGAAATGACAGACGTATCTTAAAGGGCAGTGCGCACAGATCCTCCCAGTCAGCCTATAATAATGATGTCAGAGTCAGATATAGAACACAGACAATAGAAGGGAAGTAAGCATCAGAATATGCACAAATACAACAACAATGATGTGTTAAACCAAGGCTGGCAAACTCATTTTAGTTCAAGGGCCACATACAGCCCAATTTGATCTGAACCTGTAAAATATTAACATAATAACATGTAAAGAACTCTAAATGTTTCTTTCTTTCAAGCCAAAAAAAGTGCAGTTTTAACCATATTATGCCTCAGATGTACATTACAACTTACATATGGATCTACAAAGGCACAAAACATTTAGTAGCAGACATAAATTGTTAAATTCCACAATGAAATAATAGTATAATAACTTATAAAAGGTTTTTCTTTTTGTTTTAGTGTGGAAAAAGTCAAATCGCATGATAAAAAGGTTTACATTTAGTAACAGGCATAATATTGGTAAAATTACAGAGTAAAGTAATAGCATAATAACTTCTAAAAGGTTTTTCATTTTTGTTTTAGTGTGGAAAAAGTCAAATTGTATGATAAAAGGGTTTACATTTAGTAACAGGCATAATATTGGTAAAAATTCCACTTATTTTTCTGAAGAAATTTCTGGTCATTCAGAAAGCATAGCTTATAAGTGTAAATTCTTTCATCATGCAATTTGATTATTTCCACACTAAAGCAAACATAAAAGGATAGAATTGTTTTTATGTAAGTTATTTTGATATTATTTTACTGGTCCAATCCACTTTAGATCAAATTGGGCCCCTGAAATAAAGAGTTTAACATCCTTGACTGTTAATATCAGTGTAATTTTTGCACCTCATAAATGTATTCCTTGGGCCAGATTGGACCCTTTTGTGGTTTGCATGTTTGACACCCCTGTATTAAACTATTACAACAAACATTTAAGATCTACAATAAAATCAACTTCATCAAATGAACACAGCTTAATGTGTTAATATCAATTTATTATCTTTTTTAAAATTACTTTTAAAGCACCCCATTTCTTTTCCAATACACGTGTTAAGACCCTCCTTCCTTCTCCTCCTCAAGCTTGGAATTGCTTGATTCGAATATTTAATAAGGATTTCACCGCCCCCTACCCACCCAAAAGAACTTTTCTTCATCCTCCATCCAAGGCATGATGCAGGAACATCGGAGACATGTCCCATCCCGCCCCCTTTCCCATGCTCCTGCCACTTCTTGACACTTGACAACAACCCATCTAAAAACACTACCACACTGATTTCTCCAACAACAAATGAGCAACGTTGCCGTCGTGAGGCCGTCCAGAAACCCTCCAGTCTTTAGTTTATATAAGGAGTTTTATGCATGCACTGAGATTCCAACCAAGCATAAAGTAGTAGGTTATACAGGGAATTGTCTTGAGCTGGTGTTTGAGTCATACAAACAGTAAGGAGATTATCTTTTCTCTTTTTTTGTCAGTTGACAATAATAATAATAATAATAATAATAATAATAAAAACCAAACATAAAAAGTCCAACTCCTTCAAGTATTTGACAGCCC
>JAPTMW010000012.1:11579208-11590437 GCA_029822955.1 Ostorhinchus angustatus | reverse complement strand
GGATAGGAGTCTGTCAAAACCCAGGCTGGACTGGGAAGGAGCCTTGATGTGTAAGAGGGGGTCATGTGGGGAGAGCAGACCATTGGACGTGGGACTAAACGTGGGTGTGTCCTGGAGGGAAAGGGAGGCAGCAGGGAAAGAGCGGCTGGAGAAGGATGCTGGGTGCTGATAGGCTGACAGAGCTGAGGAGGAGGGAAAAGAGCCAGAGCCAGGAAGAGCTCCAGAGATGAATAGTTCAGGAGGAGCAGGCGTGTGCATCGCTGTTAGGAAAAGGAAGACAAATGGCAAATTACACAGTATCCATCAAGCTATCAATTTAATTAAGAAATAATGGCAGTTTGACAGTCATCATTTATTAAGAACTCCTGTTCCCTCATACATGAGTATGATTATCAACATATGTGGCATAATTTTCTAATCTTATGTGAATATATTCAGTGGCAACACCAGAAGAATGATAATGAAGCCTAACATTGGGAGGTTCTCTAAATGTCATATTGACTGTGGGGCCTGTTTGAATGTCAACGCATGAGGGAAGATCTAACACAACCCCACCTGTCTGCCAGGATGGCGTGCGGAACTGTGAAAGTAGGGATGAGGCAGAGGGTGGAGGCTGGGGACCCCGGGACTCCAAGGCTGAAATCAGATTCATGACAGAGGCATCGGGAGCAGAGGGGCTGGCATGATGCAAACCAGTGTCAAACAGCCCTGACAGACCTTCAGAAAGAAAGAAAAAAAAAAAGAAGGGTAAAAATTATTTAATTTTCAAAAATATTATACTATATATATTATACAGAAATTAAGCATGTACTGAAAAAACTTTTAATGCAAAATAATTTATTAAACTACATTTAAACTCTGAATTCTGGGAGAAAAAAGTTTATTTGCATGTAAATCAGGATGTCAGAGGCAGTGAAGCTTTTCTTGGAGGCAGGCATGAACATCTAAATCTTCAACTCAATTTAGCTGCACTGTGCACATTTTTCAATGACAATAATCTACCAGGGCCTGCATGGACAGACACAATTATTCATGGCTGGGGCCCCTTATGGTGGTGACATGGAAGGTATGACATTTATCTTACCCAAACTCCGTCCAGCTGCTCCCCAAGCCCCGCCTTGGCCAGAGCTCCCTGGGTGGTGATTGGTGGCATAGCCCTGCAGAGGGTGTGGGGTGGCGTAGGCTTGTCGGTGAAGGAGCTCAGACTCTGGGTGGGATGATCTGGAACTCCCATATACAAGACTGAAGAGGAAGGGGGATGAGGGATTGAGGCTCCATTGTACATGTACACACAGTAGTATTTTTAATTTGTTTCTCAAATGTGACCCCCTGAAAGCAAATATTCTTGATTTAAGGGAGGGTTAAAATGTAATAAATCTACTATGCAAGTAATTTGTTTTACTATTAAAGTCCCACATGCCAGCTGCCAACCCAAGGGTGCCTATTCCATTTTTAACTTTAAGCATATCAACAGCACATGTGAAAGTCAATATCCTTAATGAGTCTAATTCATCTTTGATAAAAGTGGTAATAAAAAGCCATTTTATAGTAACAATATCTCAGTGCAGTGGTTTGACGAGTACTAACTTGAGTATCTGAGTGTGTTATAAGAGATGCAAATTTGTCAGACAAGCAGTGTTAAGTGTCATGCAAAAGTAGGGGGATGGTTAATTTGCAATTATTACAATAGATCAAAATACACAGACATCACATAGATTCATTTTATTTAACAAAACGCGCAGTTTTATCAAGGCTAGAATGGGCTAGTGTCAGAATTGTGCTTTTCAAAATACAGATGAAATGCGTGGCTGGCCAGTTCACATTGCTAGCATTTGTGCTGCTGGTAGCACCGCCTAGCAGCGATGCACAGCAGCTAAGGTAGAAAATGCAGACTAGGCCCAAATTGAAAGGCTAGTCTCCCTTGTGTAAATAACCAATGAATTATCAATATGCAGATTTAAGATAAAGGAAATGCCCCAATTTATAAAAACGACAAGCTATTTATATGAGGCAATGTGCTTGCGGCCAATCAATATGTTGATGTAGCTAACAGCTGGATGCAAGTCGACGCAAATGCTAAGCTGCATGCAAACATCAGAAACTAGCAGGGTTTGTTTAGCCAAATTACCACTTCTCACAGGGGCATACTTGCTTTAAATTATTGCCAGGCAGCTGACCTAGAATCGAAACAATTTCAGTATATGAGACTAAATAAGAGGGAGTGATGCTTGCGTCCACAGGCCTCAACTGATTTCCATGCAACATAACGCTAGCTTACAGGCTAACGTGAAGCTACAAGACAGCTATCATGCACAGTCCATGCAATTTTCATCATTACCATCATCTCGTGATGATGGTTTAAATTTTTTCCTTGAAGCAACCAGCAAAGTGTGATTTGACTGCAGTGAGAATATGGCACTATTTCACTTTGCAAACGATTTTTAATCCATGTGAAGATTCAATTATCCAGATGACGCTTGGTCAAAAAGCATTACAATTACCAATTGTCAGAGTATGGCACCAACCCCACTTTCACGTTTTTTTTATTTACATTTTTCCTCCCAAAGTACTAATTAGAAATGTTTATTGAAACGGTGCTTCGTGGTTAATATGCGTGTTTCTGGGGGATGCTATGCGAGGTTTGCTGCGTCTGCACTCCTCGCAGTTCCTATCAATCCTATGAAATTATCTATCAGGGTCTGTGTCCAGGCCTGCACACAGGGAACAATAATTCCTATGGATGCTCCAGACATCCCCCCACCTCCACCCCGCCAGGTCTACCTAAACCCACGCCTGTCAATCACATTCAATTCATATCCCCAACCTTTCCTTTCTCCACCCCGCCCACCCCCACGACACGCACACTGCTCCATTCCTGTTTATAATATTATTACTATGCAAGTGTTTAGATGACAATGCACTACACATAATGGCAAGGCATGGACAGTAAGAAGCCAATGGCGACAATTTGTTTACATGGGTCATATCGTGCCCTGCAAAGCACCAGTGATGCATGCACATTGTCTGAATCCAATGCATACCTTGCTTTTGCCGATCTCTCGTAACTCCATCCTGCTCCTGCGCCCAAATCGCCGAATCCTGTTCCCGGGTAATTTCTATCCATTTATGTGCTGTACAATGTGTGCGATGAGGACGAAAGCAACGAGAACGTCGCAGAGCAGAATACGGAAAAAAAAATCTTGTCTTTCCCGTTCTCGGTTTCAGGCTATTTTCCCCGGTTTCATAAGCAAGTCCTCAGGAGTGGAAAACAGCATATTGAAAGAGAAATGGAGGGGAGGAGGAGAAAGCTGGATGAAAAAAGAGGGGGGTCTACGGGGTTATAATCCAACCACCTCCAAAAAAACCCAGTCTTTCTCCTTTTCCTACGCCTCTCACGTTTATCATTTCCACGAATGCAGATGTACTCCAAAATCATTTACGGTCATGATGAAGATGCCGCCGATTTCACCGGTGATGGACGAACTGCTGATAAACATTTGATTTGAATGCGTCCTTTTTCGCCGTCTCTCCTCCCCTTTCTTTAGGCTAGTTTTGCTACGCTGCTAGCACCAGAAAAGATTGCAATTGACCGGCCACGTTGGTATCAATCCATTCCCCAAAGACGAGCAAAGAAATCCCCAGTTTCAAAATCTTTTTTTTTCCTTTGCATGCAAAGTCGTTCCCACCCCCCTCCGGAGCAGAGCTGTGGGTTAGCAGCAGATGCTAGCTGTCAGTAACGACGCATCAAAATAAAACAGGGCTGCTTTTATTTCCCCAAATGCTCGCTCCCCTTTTTTTCCCAGCTCTTTGGCCATTCAAGTAAAAGCAACGACGAGTTTACTCACACCGGGGAAAAGCAACCAGAGCGCGAAAAAGCAAAAGAAACCGAGCGAGGAAGTGTAAAGAAACTAGGCCGCGTTTTAATATTTTTTACTCATTTTCCTCCGGAGACGCCATTTTTGAAGGCGGCTGGCCGCTGTCCGTCCTCCCTCTCCCCCTTTCTGTCTCACCGCTGAGACTCACACACTGTCTGCGGTGACCTCCATTCACCGGCCCTCAGCCTGCCAACCAGCCCTACATGCTTTTCCAGATTTTAATCTCATTGTTTGAGCTAATAGTTAATCTAGTCTTTATTTCGCACGGAAAAACAACCAGCCGCCTTCACCAATGCGATTGTCTAGATGCAGTGAAAGTAGAATTCTTATTGATAGTCGTGACATTTATTTCAGGTTAGATTCCCAAATTGTTCTTATTGTTGTTTTTTCCACCATATTTAAGGTTTCCATTATGATTATGAAGCTTTACATTAGTACAACCCAGTCATTTTATGCTCAATCACACTGCTACTACTGTATGTAACTGTTGTTTTTTGTTTGTTTTTATTTTCTCTTTTATTTATGAATGGCCCCAATAAGTCTACTATTTTAGGCCCAGCTTAACACTGCTGGGTCTAATATTTGGACAGCCTATGTTAGGCTCTACCTGTAGTAGATTTAGACGCCAGCAGATGGCACAGTGTAATTTGAGGTTATTATTATTATTAAGGGGGAGAAACCACCTCTCACATAAAGATGGCAAAGATTGAAAGGGACATTATTGTGTGAATGTGTTCTTAAATAAATAAATATGTGCAGAAATGTTTCAGAACATCTGCACATGCATCCATGAGCTATTTAGTGTTCTATTTCTGTTTGCAAGTGGAAAAAAAAAATCTTGATAGTAGGCTACTTGAGCGGGATTCACTGAGTAGAGTATGTGAGTGTTTGATTCCCTCTAGTGGTGGATTTCAATACTGTAAATAGGTCACTGTAAACATTGCTGTGACTGCAATATTTTTCCATTTAATAGACTGTACTCTGTGACATCTTTTCAATAACACTCACCATGGTTACATCTTGCAGGTACCTTCTGTGGGCTATTATAGTTTTAAATAAATGAACTCAGTTGGATGTCAGTCACTTTTCCTGCAATGTTGACTGCAGTGACTGTTTTGCTGATTCGAATTTTGCTAAAACATACTCACTTAAAACCCCCAAGGAATAATTTCTATGTGTATCTTACAGTGTAGCCTAAGTTACCATAAACTTTTCTCTTTCTGAGGAGGAATAAATGTTTTTTCTAATAATGTTTAGGTGAGAACAGTCTTAACTAAAACGAGGGAAAGGTGTTTCACATCACTACCCAATAGATGTTTGTTAAGGTAGGGATAATAATAGAAGTATTTATTACATTTTGTGCAATTTTACAAGATTATACACATGTTTTTTTAATGAGAAAGCTATGCTCTTATGCTAAATAAGAGATGAATATTTATATGGTGGAAGCACTGTAACAATTATCATAATGGGTAGCAACAGGGTAATTATTTTCTGACTGTATAAAAATGAATACATGTAAATTAAACAGTATGGTGGATGTGCTTAGCAGATGTTTGAAGATGAATGAGAAAACAAACCAAGTTGCATTGTAACAGTATTTATAACTGCACTATCATACTATGTATTTCATGAAACCCAAAATGCTTAGGAGCTTAAGCTTCAAAATTCCTCTTGATTTTCTACATATATTCTAAATTTTCTTCTGGCGTGTTTGAAGCTAATTGTATTGGGTAGACAAATTCTGCATATTTCGGGTCAACCCCTTAAGCCAACAAAACAGTGTTAATCCAAATCAGGCATCCGAGTCTCCTTTCAGGAAAAGCCACTCAGGCTGCTCCCCTGTAGTGGGTATTTCAGATGCATTATGAGGTTTTTTGTAATGCAGATGGTTTGATTAAAAAGGTCAGGTATTAGCATAATCATTAGAAAGACAATGAAACAAAGGAAAGCAGTGAAGGAATTCAGCAAGTTAATGTACATACTGTAAATCTAACAGAAGGGTCAATTATACAGAAATTAGCAAATGGAGCTGATTTTTTTGTCACGATAAACTGATAAAAAGCCTGAATTAAAATGCTTTGTTAATCAGATTCCTGGAGTTATTCCTCTGTCAAGCTCATTATACAAGGTCACTGTCATGCCTCCCCCCTCCCTTCCTCCCTCCCTCCTTCGCTGCCTTTCCCTCCATCTCTGTTACAAATCTGTAACCACTTGACTGCAGCTCTTACATCAGCACACCTCCAGAAACTCCAGCTCTTCTGTCAAAATGCCAGATTTTGTGGAAGCTGTGCCAGCACCATGCCTGGTCATTAAAGAGGATGTTGACAAATGGTGAGTTTGACAGAAATTATGCTTGAATCATCAATGATTTGAAGAGCAATTAATGAAATATTTAAAGAGTCCATCACCAAACTTCTCCACATAGTGTTGAACTGTTTGTGACCATCATGTGCTTAAGTAAGATTCGTTTGAGCGCAATACCCTTTCCTCTGACCATTCACAGGCATCATTTAATGATTCACTGCATGGCATCCGATGTTTTCATACTAACTTGTCACAGGGTCTAAATGTTAGAGCCCTATTGGGGAGATCACAAACTTTATCAGATTTAAGGGGTAATACTTGTTCACAGCTTTCAATAAATCCACTGTAAATCATAAGACTCACTGTAATGATATTTGAATTTTGGCTGTACAGAAATATGTCTGGAGAGAATAAATAGACCCGTGGTCTTAAATAGGCTTGTAACATGTATGACTTGTTGCTGTGGACTGGGTCATGTTACATACAAGCAAGAAGCAGCAGACATTACGCCTGCATACAGTGGTGATTAGTGTAAGTGGAGCTGCACTACAGATTACTTATTTTAATGTGCATCATAAATACAGATAAAAGCAGCTGTGGTAGTTTGAAATGATATGTTATCAGCCTATGTTATATATAAACAACATTTCCTGTATACCCCACATTTTCAGTTAATCTCTCATGTTTATATTTATATTGCGCGGCTCATAAAATATGTAGCTCTTGAATTAAAATTCCCTGTTACTTTGCATGGATAGAGATTGTAACTCTTTCTTTGCTTTCCAGTATCAGAGAAAAGGGAGAACAGGGCTGTAAAGATCTAATAGATGCTTTTCAGGCCTGTGTAAAAACCCTGTCTGAGGGATCATGAAATAAGGATCTCAGTAAAATGTAAGTTTAAATATTCATTTGTATTAATTTTGTATATACAGATTAACCGTAACGTTATGATCATTGAACGGTGACGTGGTACTAACGTTGATTATTTTGGTACCTTTCAGTGGGTGGGATATATTAGGCACCAAGTGAACATTTAGTCCTACAAAATGATGTGTTGGAAGCAGCAAAATGGGTAAGTGTCAGAATAATGAATGAATTAACAAGGGCTGTTGGATGGATGTTCCTGGTTTACAGTGGTTAGAACCCTACCAAAAGGACAATAAATCAAACATCTGTGTGAGCATAGCATTATTACCACCTGATTAATATTGTGAAGAGCCCCTTTTTGGTGCCAAAACAATGCCTGGACTGAACAAGACCTCTGAAGGTCTGCTATGGTATCTGACACACTGACATCAGCAGCGGAACCAGTGAAGTCCCGTAAGTTGTGATGTGGGGCCTTCATGGATCAGGATGCATGTATGTGTGTTCCACAGATGCACAGGTGGGTCTTTTTTTTTTTTTCTTTTTTTTTAAACCACTTCTGAGGTACTAACCACTGCACACTGGGAAGAGCATGTGCAGTTTTGGAGTTGCTCTGGTCCACTCGTTTAGGAATCACATTGTGGCTGTTGTCAGTGTCACTTCAATCCTTACATGGGGCTTCCATCACATCAACTTCAAGGACTAAACATTCTCTCGGTGATTAGTATATCCTACCCTTTGAAAGATGCCATTGCAAAAAAATAATCAAGTTTATTACCCTATCACCTTTCAATGGTCATAATGTTATAGTTGACTGATATGTAATATGAACAGTTTGGTATCCATCCGTTTTTGTTAATAAAAAGTGATTTGACCTTTTCTATGCATTTTAATGAATCATTTTGTCTATAATACTGTGGTTTATAACTTTTCCTACTTCTGATTTTTATCACAGCTTCATTTATATCCTCCATTTTCCCAGCACCTTGAATTGGAACAAACCATCTGAGTGGAGAAGGGGGTCTTTTCTCTAAATGGAATATATCTACTGCGACTACTGTATATGACAAAATTAATTATCAATGATCTGTAAATATGTTGCACACAGATAATATGTTTTTATAATAAATGAAAAGGAGTTCATTTACTATATGGACTGTGTTAATGTTTTGGTAATTTCAAATGTCTTGACTTACCAGAATGACTGTAAAGAGACACCGCCTGTTGGATCGCCTCTGCCGGTCAAGCTTCTACACATGGTTACTCTTAACAGAGTTAAAGAGAGCCTGTTAATCTCTGCTTAATCCTCACATTACTGCACTAAGCAGTCTCATGTCACTTTTCCAGTCTGAGCTCAGAAAATGAGTGTAGCATCTTGAAATGTTCAAATATTAGACTGAACAAAGGTAGCGGAAGTCCCTTTTTGTAGGATGGATTGTGAGGGAAAAAAGGGGATTACATACAGTCTGGGTGTTGCAGAGGGGTGTCTATTTCTGCAGCACAAAGTAGGTCCTGATGCTGCCAGCTGAAGGAGAAGTTCCATCTGTGCTTCAGCAAAATATTATAATGATGTCGGTCTACTTGTCACATATTTTGATCTGAAAATGTCTGTCCGATCAGCATTAACCACAAAGTAGTAGAATGAGTCTCTTTCCTGTTCTATTTCTGCTCCATGGTTGGAGACAAATCCTTCTGGCTGTGTGCAAATCAACCAGCTAGGCGCAGATGAAGATGGGCTTTAGGGAATTATCCACCCACACACAACATTTCAAATTGAGATTTTAGAGATTTTTCAAGGCACTTTACAGATGATACATTCAAATATCCTACTTACCCCTTTTACACTGGCATCTCTCTCTGTGATTCATTTGAGTTTGTACCCAACACTTGCCTTTACACTTCTTCAACGAAGAGGTGTAGAGTCACACTCTTTAACAGACTTTAGAGGACTGTTCATTCTTGAGATTGTTCTAATAGATGTCCAATATTTGATACACAGCTGACTCGGTATGTTTCTTGGGAGGACACGGGACCTGATTAATAAATCTGTGCATCAACAGCAGCTATTTTTAAGGTTCAGAATTTATTTGTATCATAAACTTGTCACTGCAGATCTAAATGATGAGGGTTTCCTCTTATTGGACTGCTTACTGAGTGTAAAAATCAGCTCTTTGATGTAAATTCAACACTAATGTCTTACACATAACTTAATCATTATCAAACCACTGTGTATTGTACTGCACTACACTTTATAACAAATGCTCACTCACACACTTACCACTGTATTATGTATGAACATGTAGGATGGTTGTCTCTAAATCAGAGGAAAAAATGCAGGTGTTACTTTTTACTGCCAAGGTGTTGTTAGGCAAACTACCTACTTATATCACCAGACTCTTATCCTATTGTACTAGTAACTACAGAACTAAACGCCTGCTCAAACTCTTCTCAATGTTCAAAGGGTGAAGTCAAAACTGCTTTTTCTATTAATGCATCATGACTCTGGAATGAATTGCAACACATGATTTCAGGTGAAACACTCCCTTCTTTAAAAACCTTTAACCCCTTTTATACTATTGTCATGAATTCACCCCAGCATTACACTGTTTTTGTTATGAGGTGCTGCTCAACACACTTGTGAATGTGAATGTGTACATATATTACCTTTTTTAAAAACCTATTATATCCTGACATTCATGGATCAGTTTTAACACCCTGCTTCTGTAATAATGTTATCAATTTCATGACATTCTCATTATTTTTGAATAATTTTTGTTCTGTTTGGATTGTTGACTGGAATAACTGATTAACAGCAACATCAATAAAATGATCTACATTCCTGAGATTGGAAAATTTGTTTAATTACTATTATGACGATTATGTCTCATCTCATTAATTTACATCACAGTTATTTTAGATGCTAGAACCTATTCAAATTAACAATCTCCATTTAATTTTGGACCTGCATCAAGACAACAATACAAATAACTTTTCTTTTCTATAATTGTAAATACATTTCGGCAGTAGGGAGTTAAAGGAAATGTATGTACTGTTGATATCAGCATGTTAATATGCCTCTGTCTCATTTTCTTTGCTTCTCTTTTACTAGCTTTTATGAATTTAGAGTGTTTTATATGTGAAATTCTGCAAATTTGAGTGAGACTCACAGGGTGATCTCAATAGGACATTCCTAAATAAATAAAGGGGAAAAAAAACATTATCCTGAACCTAACCTAAAAAAACAAATTTATCATAAATCAGTATGACTAAATGTGGGCCCAGTTTGTGCTTATTTGCAAGACAGACCTTGCAGATAGAAATATGTGCATGTAAATGGAATAATCATAAAACAAATCGGACGTGTTCACCTTCAAACGTGTTGAGAAAACTGTATTACTAATTGGTAGCTTACATTGTCATTTCATCACATAAAGCTCTGAACATTTTATAGATCCCATATCCATCAAAATGAAACTGCAATTGGAACAGCTGGCCAAAATTATTTGCTGTCTTGGTGGATATGTAGACTCATAATAATTACTTCATATTTCAGTATACATCCATGACTTTTATTTGCAGTAGCCCATTTCAACACTGCATACTCTGTCATCTAATATATACAGCCAAGATCTTTAATTGGGTTCCCTAAGGCGTGCCTTCAAAGTTACACTGGAATTTTTCACCTCACTTCATTAAATCAAAGTGTCAAAATACAGACGCATCAATCGGACATTAGTGATGGTGAAGGCCGGAGTTGCTGCTGCTAAAGCGGCCCCAGTAGCCTGTTCCCTGAACGCCCCATCAGCCGCCTCCGGCCATGTTTATAAATGTATCGGAATAAGGGCGAGGGAGGTGTCCGCAGCACCGCACAGGGAGCACGGAGGGGCCGGTGCTGAGGTGAATGCAGAGATAAGCGTATTTTGAGGAAGATGACCAGGAGGAGGAGGAGGAGGAGGAGGGGGGCGGGGGAGGAGAGGAGAGGCGAGAGGAGAGAGGATGGAGAGGGAGTGGGACCCGGATGCTGATGCGAGTGAGACGAAGGAAGGAAGAGGAGAGAGAAAATATCGATTTACGGCAAGAAAACCGAAGGGAGTATAATACAGGGGGCCTTTACCCTGCGTGAACTATTTTCGGGAGTAAGGAGGAGGATAAGGCAGTCGATATTAGTGCGGGTTTATGTGTG
>JAPTMW010000012.1:11503343-11514703 GCA_029822955.1 Ostorhinchus angustatus | reverse complement strand
GGCTGAACATTTGAATAGGGTGTGTTGGAAGAGGGATACATCTAAAACATGCAGGATAGTGGCCCTCGAGGACAAGGATTGGTGACCCCTGATGTAGATGTTCAAAAAAACCTCAGAGTAAATTCAAAGGTTATTAGATCAAATCATAAAATAAAAAATTGGAAAAGATTTTCAACAAAATATAGCAATAAATAAACCTAAAAAAAAGTATCTACAACTGCTATCTTTGATCCAACTCCATGGGTATTCTTAAAATTCAACTTACTTTTCTTAATACAATGCAGGATGTTCATACACTGTTGTCCATAAAGTTGGAATAGTTTTGTTTTCAGACAGATTCCTTTTCATATACGTACATCAGTCATCACCTTTGACTTTGTGCAATGATTACATAGAGTCCAAGTTACCTGTTATGTCACATGGTCACATTTATTTCATGAGAAGAGGTAAAAATATTTTATTCCAACTTAATGGGCAACAGTGCATTTGTTAATGTTATTCACTTTTTTTGAGAAAGGATAGTGTGTAAATGTAAACATCATATTGTAATTCTACTTTTTTCACACTAAAACAAAGACAAAAATATGCAGTTGTCATTATTTATAGGTTATCGTGCTAGTATTTTACTGTTCTGGTCCACCTGAGATCAAATTTGGCCCTTTAACAATTCTAACATGGTTGATTGTTAATATCTTCAGTGTAAATTTTACAGTTTACAAATTTGTGTTTGACACCCCTTATTTAAAGTATATCCTAATGATACTTTAACAGAGTATCGTCTCTCACAGTAATTCTCTTGATCTAAAATACTGCGCTTATTTTTCTTATAACTGTACAATATTTGTGTCACCTCTTCGTGTGTTTGCATCAGTGGTGAAATGTAAGTAAATACTCAGTTCATGTAAATTCACTTCCCTGAGACGTAGGGAAGTAGAATAGAACACTTCATTACTTACTTCTACTTCTGACTTTGTAATCTGAAAAAAAATCTGTCAATGTTTCACTCAGTTCCTATCCTGTGAAAACCACGTATCACTAAAAATGTCAGATTTGTTTGAGATAAACTGAGGTGTGAAATGTTCTTTTATAGGTTGAGAAAGTTATCTTTTAATGCCCTCTTGGATTAGCTGTAAACAGCACTTTCACAAAGCTGAAACCAACTCTGTTTCTCTGAGCTCACGACATGAAGACATTTAAGCGATACCTGGTTCTCACATGACAGTAATGCTACAAACATATGAGACAAAACTACCAAAGTGATAAAGAAGTACAGAGGCTATTTTACTGCATAATGTTTAGTTTTGTTGATTCATACTGAAATACTTTTACCTAAATGAAGTTTTGAATGCGGTAAATATTTTCACAATGTGGTATTTGCACTTGTACCTCAGTTTAGGATGTATTTGTTTGCATCGTCACTGCAACTTCAACACAGACAGTAAGAAAACGACATATGCCAGACTGATTCCACTCTGTTGACATACCTCTGCCTATCTATGCTGAAACATATAATTTACTGAGAAGCAGCATGGACTTTTAAAACCACAAACTGTCTGGAAACCTAATGTTAAACATTAAGCTCCCACCCAGCAGTGAGTAAGCAAAGTCTCACCGTTATCTTTACAATGTTCTATAGGTTCAGCATAGAAAGTGGGTTTAGTCATTTATATACGTCTCGACAATAGTCACAAAAAGGAACACCACCATATATCAGCTTAATCTGACTTTATTGAAAATTTTCATCATATTCCAAATCTTTCAACAGTCTTTTCCAAGACTTTTTAAAACACACTGATCGAAAACATTATGTAGTTTTACAAAGTTGATGTGGAGGAAAAAGCTAACGGACACAGTGGAATGTATGACACATGATGCAACTGAGTCTAAATAAGTGTGACTCAGTATGACAGCTTAGGAAAATTGTGGTTTTTAGCACCATAGTTGTGAGAACATGTTTTCCTACTATGGTATATAAAACTGAGGTATTTGTTTTTGTTGTTTTGCAAGACCTTTTGGAGTAACATGATAAGTTCTTTTTTTTTTTAATAGAATAAGTTGCATTGTGAGGGACTGTTGCCCTCCTTGACTCTATTGAAAATGAATACGGCGCATGTGTCACAGTATGCTAGGACCTTTACAGAGTGTGTTTATCAAAGAGGTATTCTCCCATGCCACCGTGTTCAGCAGATCCAGTGATGCGGTTCAGACTGCCAATGTAATCGCCTAGCTTCTTGATGGCATCGTGGCTGTTGGGTAAGAAATGCTGCTCAAGGAAGTCACACAGCTAAAAAAAACCAAAAAAAAACAGATAGATAAAGAAACTTGGGCAGTAGAAAGTAACATGTAAATGACCACACCTTCCACAAAATATTTCAAACTGTAGCTCAATACAGCTTAAATTCACTAAAACAATCTAGAGCTCACATTTAGCAGCCATATATTACCAAGAGCCTTAAACAGCAGCTTGGTTATCCATCTAATAGTGCACGACTTACATGAGGATCACCGTGGGCACCAGCTCTGCGGTGAATATCAAGGACGCATGAGTTCAGCGACTTCTGGTAGTCCAAAGAAAAGGACATCGCATCCAGACCACCTCTCCAATCCTCCCTGCTGGGTTTCTGGAACAGAGGATTAAAAATTGCATCAAGAAATGTGCAAAGAGATTAGTCAATCTTGCCAAAAATTGCCTGAAAATACCCTGAGGTAGACTTACAGCAATGGTCTGGAGCAGAATTCGACCACCTCTCATGTTTTGATATTCCAGCAGCTTCTCAGCTTGTTCCCTCTCTTTCTCTGACTGCTCCAGGAAAAAACTGGAGAACTTTGGCAAGGCAACATCATCCCTGTCAAAATACATCCCCTAAAAAAGAGACAGAGAAGCACCATTAGGGAAAATATTGCAGAAAGAGAGAAAAAAAGAGGTATTTAGATACAAAACAGGCAATACTGTTTTGCAATAGTGCTACACATGTCTCAGAGCCATTACTTATCACGTGCTATAGTAGTTCTAGAGTGACTATTCTGCTGTGGACCCATGTAAATGTTAGAGAAATCCTACCAGAGACAGGTAGGTGTAGGATGCAGTGAGCTTAAGGTTGATGAGTTTGTTGAGATCTCCTTCAGTCTCGGAGTGAAGATTTTGTTTCACCACAGACTGCATTTCTGAAAAACAGCAAAAAAAGTAGTACACTTCAATTAATCCAATTCCAAAACTCGGGTTAGTCAGGCTATAGGAACCATCACTCAACAGCAACAACTGGGGAAAAAAAAGTTAAATTTTGCAGAACAAAGCAACGCTACTGACACACATGATTCTTACCTTTCTGCTACTGTTTCCAGTCAGTTAACCTTGGTGACAAACGCTTTTGTTGACTTGGCCTCTTAGGTACGCTGCCAGCTTTTATACAACCGATGTTTAACAGCTTCAGTAAAACATGAGCCAAACTGTCGTCATGATCCGTGCCCTGGACTGGGTTCAAGTGGGCTGTAACGTCTGCAGTCAGGTGTTGTTTTGAAGGTTGTGTTAACGTAAGCACAAGTTACTATTGTGCCTTGTGTGAACCTGATAGTTAGCGTCCTTTGGACCTTTTGTCTGCTTTAACATGTTGAAATCACTTGAGAACAGCAGTCAGTAGCGTTCTCTTATCAATTAAATGCTGAATGCTAGTAGTTTAGCGTTTATTTGCTAGTGCAGTTATTTAACCTAATTGGCTATGCTAACACCAGCCTAGCTAGCTAACACATAGTATTACATTTTATTACCTGAACAAAACTGAAACCGTTTTAACTCTTTATATATCTATGTATCATTTCATGCCACTTACTTGCACTGTGCTGGTCACGTTGCTCCACTTTATCGTTTCAGTAGCTGACTTTATCTTCCTGTTTACGAACCAGCAACAGCCATTGGTGTTTTTGCTAACGGTGGCTAAGCTAGCTATTTATAAGCGTTAGCGTGTGTTGTGTTTACGTTCTGTGTATGTCTACTGCCCCCTCTTGTTTTGGAGACGCATTACATATTGAATACTGAGCAAACGATCAAATCACCAGTCATGTTTTGGCATGCATGATTTTGTCAGAGCTGAATAAAAGTGGTTATAGCTTCTCCAAAGTCGTAACACATAGCAGACACATATTTCCACAAGGACAAAACTTCCACCACATGTTGAAAACAGTTGCCACTGTTCAGGCCAGAGACTGTCCCAAGATTAGCTCTGTCAGGTTTACATCTAAAATGTGGTCTCACTGGCGATCAAGGCTTTTAGTGTAAGTAACAAATGGATTTATGCTATTTCTTTTCACTTTTATTGTGTATTTCTCTTTTTTTTATTTTATCCTATGGAGCTAGTTTTAGTGTCCTTAATAAAACTTTGAATGAATGAATGAATGAATGAAAGAATGAATGAAAATATGGAGATGATAAGTAGAATCTGGTTGTAAATCACCCTATACAGTTCGATCACCCCTTGTTTCCTTCAATTTCTTGTTCATTTTAATGCCAGGTGCAACTAAAGGTACATTTGTTTGGATAAATATAATGATAACAACAAAAATAGCTCATAAGAGTTTAATTTAAGAGCTGATATCTAGTCATTTTCCATGTTTTTCATGATAATAACCAAAATCACTTAAGTTCTTACATCAATATCTATGTCATTGTACTGACAAAAAAGTGCTTTTAGGCATTTCATGTTTTCTTTTTCTGTCTGTTTTAGTCACATGATACTCACAGGAGTTAATACTTGATTGCATAACCTTTGCTTTTGATGACTTTTGATCGTCTAATAATTTTTTCCGCGATTGTATGAAGATCATACATCGGCAGTATGAAAGTAAAAACAGTGAGGGTGGAAGATGATGTGAAGGATTACACTCGGTACACAGTGAGTTCTTTCCGTCAACTGTGTGAATGGAACAAAAACAAAAAAAGGCCAAAAAAACAGACAGCGTTGAAACGGTGGGGATTAGTTTCTCAAAATCACTTCAAGATAAAGGGCCTGATTCTTCAGAGTATTCACAGAGATGCAAAGTGGAATAGTTGTACAGGAAATGAGTAGTGTTCAGCTGCACCCAATGCAAATGGAGCACCATAAACCACCAGCTTCATAAAACTCTGAATTGAGACTGATTCTTTTGACTAAAGCGTGTTATATAAAGATACTAAATGTTGTACCTCGTATCATGTCTTTAATAATAGAGCAAAAATAACTGGAGAAATTAACTAGAGTTGTATGAATTAAAGAAAAGTTGACCTTTTTTGTGTATTACTGGTAAAGTTAAGCTTTTTGAACATTTTAAACATGAAATTTCAGTAATTTGTTGACTGTTGAGTTTTATTTTCCAGTGCAGGTTTATAGTTGTATTGGACCACTTTAAAAAGAGCAATGGTTTCACTTACTATCCAACACCACTTTATTACAGTTGGATTGTATAAGATTAACATATGGGGAAAACTATAAAATATTTATGCAGGTTTACTTCCTCCTCATGTTTCCCCAAAAGAATGCACTGTCCTTTACACCCAGCAGTTTTATTGACCATTGATTCCTGATGTGAAACCATAAATGCTTTCATGATGTCATTAATGGTATACTAAGGCACCGGGATGGAACAACATGGCCACGAACTGATGTGGCAGATAGTCCTGCAAATATGTGATGTTTTTCAGTTCGCAGTTCCCTATACAGCAGTTGTCAACCACAAGGAAGCTATAAATATCACTGCCTTTCAAGACTGTGAAAGACACCATGAGCAAATCTACGGTTCTGTGAAATCATCCCGAATGATGAGGCTTAACAGTGATTTAAAGGGATAAAAACTGTTAAAATGATTAGTGCTTAGATACAGAAAGAAAGAAATTATAATCATTCCTCCAAAGTAGTAGGTGATATTTTTCTCAATTCATTCAGGAATAAGGACCATTTTTAGTTACACATAATGCTTTACAGACAGTTGCAAACATGATGCTGGAAACAGTAAATAGCTGATAAACAGTAGTAATAAAGCAATTATAGCATATGAACATGTAAAACCTGGAATATTGTTTGATTGACACTACTTCAGCAAGTGTCACTTTATGACCGTTAATAAGGAAGTAACAGGCGGGGCAAAGGTCTGTGTGGTTATACAAGGCCAAAAAGGAGAAGCAGCTCTTTACTAGCCTGCTAATATGAGAGGGGCTCAGAGGTTACAAGAGGAGGATATGCTTGAGAATTAAAAGTCAACACCACTTGTATAAAGTTAAACTGGATTGCCTCAGCCTGGGCTCAGAGGACTTTGTCTAGAGAATCTTAAATGCTGGTGGTTCATCTTGGGACAAACCAAAGGGAGATAACAAGCTTATAGTATGACTTAAGGTTAATAAACTTTAACGACAATGAAGACTTTATCTTCGAAACTCACCTCAGACACTTTCGTGCTGTGTGTCTTCCTGAGTCTGCTTTGGGTAAGTTTTTCATCTTCCTGTTGGTGATCAGATAAACCACCTTTAGAGACAAATAGGTTTCCCTCAACAAAAGGAAACCTCAGGTTATAACCATAGTGAAGATCGAAAGTGTGATACAAGTAAGAAAGGTTTAGCTTACAAAATGTACTTGATGGATTTCTAGTATTAGAGATTACAGAAGATGATTCTGTTGCACAACAAAATGAAAATGGGCTTTTTCTTATGGTGAAATATGAATGCACATTCTTTCTCAGCTGCAGCTATCTATTCTTACTGACTTCCTCCAAGAAACAAAAGTAAAAATGAGGAAATCCAGGAGAACCACATCTCAACATTTTTATTTTTATTTTATATTTTAGGTTCTGGACAAAAATTGGGGTAGGACAATATAAACTCATCTTTTTCGGGCATAAAGTATTGTTAAAGAGCCTCAATGAAATAGTTTTACATTTGTGTGATATTGCTTTTCTTTTTTGGTTGATTTATTTCCATATATCAGAGTGTCTTTTTTAATTCAGGAATTTCGTTTGCCTACTTATGTTTGAAATAAAGTTTATCGATATCTATTTCAAGATTGAGGACTAGATCAATGTTGTGATAATCGGGGAGTGTTCAGGTCGGTTAAAGTCTGTCATGAATTTGTTGTAATTAAAAAAAAAAAAAACTAAACAAAAGAAACAAAGTTGTGGCCTGACAGTTTAACCTATATGTAAATGTTCTTAAAATGCTAACAAGTATAAATAATACTGATGTATTTATACATTTGTTGTAGAGCTCATGAAAGTAGGATCAGGCCATGATAAACTATTAATGGTGGTGTTGCTCTGCTGTTGATCAGGCTTGTTTAATACTTTACCCTGTGCCACAGTACAGCCTGCCCTAGAGTAAACACTACTGGCAATTTTAAGAAATTTTTAACTTTAACAATTTTCCAGAACCTTGGATATACTAACAGAACCTATGTTAAAATCCACGATACCTTTAATACAACATAATTTGCACTTACATATTAATTGTCTTGTCAGTATCATCTTAAAAAGAAAACAGCAAAGCAGGAAATTAAGTAAAATATATGATTTGGAATGCATTCTTCAGCTCACTGGCATTGTGCAACTGTGGTTTGGGTGCATCAGTGCAGGGAGGGGTCCTCACTCTGCTGAACAGCTTGAATGAAAAGAACCGATCAAACAAAACATATTGAAAAATCGATAAAATATCAAGGACCTGCATGATAAAATAGGAATGATCTGACTGAACGGTCTTTTGTTGGATGCCGCATAATCGGTGGCTGTTAGTATTTATCAGGAAAAGATAAGTATTGTCATAAAAAAAATACTTCTGAGAAATTGACAGGTACAAAATGGAAGAGTTCACATTTTGTTACCCACGTCCGCACAGAAGTGACTGAAAGATCTTTTTTTTTTTTTTACAATTTTTTTTTTTTATAGGACATGCCTCAGATATATACTGTACCTTCTTTATCATGCATGTTGTTGTATTTCTTACTCTGCGATCTGCTTAAATGATGTGATTGTATTGTCAGGTTAATTATGATACTCATATGGAAAAAAAGACTTTAACCCATACAGACCCCGTGCTACTTTTGTGGCACTTCCCAAATGATTTTGTTTTTCTAGATTTCAGTTCAGTTCAGTTCACACATTTATTTACAAATCATTTAAAATACATATACAGGTTGTATTCATAATTTTCAGCAAGTTATGAGTTTGTAAAAAGGGTAACCCCAGAGCTGACATAAAGCAAAAAGTACCATTTATTATGAAGACAGTCCCTATTTCTAGCTAAACTAAAACCTAACCCTTGCTCTAAAAATGACCTACAGTAATTCCAATAAATACAGACAGTATAGAGTTTAGTCAGTATCAACACACCAGCACCAACACATCAGCACAGTAGGCACATAAAGCAAAAAAACCCCAAAAAACCTTAACCTTTCTTAAGTGATTTATCGCTATTTGTTCTATATTATATCCTGTGTTTTGTGTTTTTTTTTTTTTCAGTGAAAATCATGCATTTTTTTTATATTTAACTTACTGATCATGTAGATGTTCATAAAAGCTTAGATTAAAGTAGACTTTTATTATATAAAAAACAGGAAAACTGAAGAAAAATGTACTTTTATAGCAAAGATATCAATATCTAAATGTAAAAACAAGTGTGTTCATGTGTACTGTCATTGATCCAACTCTATGGGTTTTACTGGTGACTCTGAACGTCTAAAATGGGTCATATCTGATGATCCTGAAAAGATGACAAACTGTATTTTACACCAATTATTTAAATGTAATGATAGGATTAGTGGATCAACAGGTATTTACATCAGTAGAATGTTTTGGTCAGTGGTGGATGTTTGGGTCTTTATGGTTTATATGGGGTTAATTAGAAAAACAGTGGCTGCCTTAGGGTTTTGTTTGTGTGGATTTCATAGCTAGAAACTAACTTTCTCTTTTCATGCTGAAATGATTCCATTTTCATTGTGTTTTTTAGTGCTCCACTGGATCGACCCCCATATCAAAAACAAATACGTCATCAATCACCCAGTCGCCGACCACTTCACCGGCAAAGCCAGGTATGAGCTGCTGCTGAGCTGTGGCACAGACTATTGCACACGACAGTCATGAATGATCTGTAGTGTAGTGATAAACTCAAATACAACATTTTTCCTCTGATGAAACTCTCATGTCATTATCTTCACAGCGGCTAAAAATGTCTCTGTGATGGTGACAGAGCAAGACAAGACCACAACAATGGTGATGGAGAGAAAGGTCGATAACATTTCATCACATGCTTGAATGTAATATATCCAAAAAACCGTTTACAGAGGCTTTAACATGACATTATTTCCAATTAGATATTTATTTTTCAAGTATCATAGATTTGACAATGAAACACATAAAAAGGCTGTAAAAGCAGGATTAATCCACAGGACTTTAAATAGTAGTGTTGCCATGCTGCTGTTTACTCTGTATTAGATGAAGTGTAATATATCAGAACAGAGGTTGTCTTACAGTTTTGTTCTCACAGTCTAGCGAGAGATTCAACATTATATCATTATGCATAACTTTGATAATCAAACCTTCTTTGTGCTTAAATGATTCCGTTGTCATTGTGTTTTTAGACAGTTACTAAGTTGAACACATCACCAGCAACTACAACAGCTGCAGAAACAACAACAACCACGCAAGCACCGACAACAACCACGCAAGCACCGACGACAAAATTACGTAACTATGAGTTAATATTCTTCATCTGTTCTTGTGCTTTGTCGTGCAGGCTGTTGTGACGGATCATGAATTCAGCACTAATAAAACACTCATTTCATCATCTTTGCAGCACCTCCAAATGTTGACAAAGTGGATGTGATAATGCAAAATGAGATCAGTGTGACGTTGGAATGGAAAAAGGTCGAGAATATCCCAACATACAGATTACATTATATGTCCGATGGCACTTCGAAGATAGAAAATATCGATCAAACTGGTGGAGATACAGTTACACATGTGGTCTCTGCACTGTCTCCTGGGAAGAAATATGATTTCACTCTCTTCACTGTGTCTGAAGAACTCGACAGCGCTGGACTGTCATTTACAGCTGCCACCGGTAGGCCCCATTTGAATATATTTGTTTTCCTCGTGACATGCAAATAAAAATGAAATAGCTTTATTTTATTGGACTTGTAGTGACGATTTTGCACTCCTTCCTATTGAGATATGCAAAAAAGCTTACATCAGCCAATAGTTATGAGTACAAATGTCTCTTTATTCTAGTTCCTCTTAATGCCAAGGATTTCAAATCTGTTGAATGAAAAATAAAAAAAAATCACACATGTAGCCTTTCATTGGTCTGCCTTTAGCCTTGGTCATGTTCTTGGCACATCTAGAAGATTCTCAGTGGGGTCATTCAGTATACTCAGGCAGTCAGCTGACCTCCATATGTTGCTAAATGTATACCTGACCATTGGAAGCAACTTTAGGTCATAACACTGCTCCCACAGGCTTGGACTGTAGGCACTAGGCATGATGGGTAATCATTTCATCTGCCTGTGATCTGTCCATCACTGTGAAATAGGGTCACTCTGGACTTACCTGATGTATGAATTATTTTTGGGTCTGTTTTCAATAGTGTAGAGAAGGAAGAGGTAGAGTAGAGCATGGGGACAGAGGAGACAATGTTTCTGTTTTTGTTGAGGACGTTTATTATTTTTCTGTCATGGAACCTTTAACACATACCTCTCTGTATCTTTTTACTTCTTAGCTCCTCTAAATGCAATGGGGTTCGAGTCAATTGGACAAAACGAGACCAGAATAACTCTGACGTGGATCAAAGTGCCAGATTTTCTCAACTACACGCTTGTGTTCAATGCCATGATCATAGACAACATCATCGCACGAGAGGAAGACATAACAATGACATATAATGTGTCAAGTCTTTCAAGTGGGACTATGTATCATTTCACTCTTTTCACTGTGTTTGAAAATGTGAAAAGTACTGGAGTAGACCACACAGCACCCACTGGTAAGATGTATTTTCTAACAGCGAGAGCCATTGTAGAGCTTTGTGAGAATATGTCATTTAAAATACTTATGTATTTCACTGAAAAACTAATTTAATGGACATTTTAGGCGTTGTTTATAGTATTTTAATCCTTATTCTTATTATTATCATGGATAGCTTGTCAAAATATGAAGTAATTTGTCAATTTTCTTCACATCCCAGCTCCTCGGAATACAGACAACTTTGAAACTATCACACAAAATGAGACCAGTATAACGCTGAAGTGGAATAAGGTGGATCAGATCCAAAACTATATACTCGTGTTCAACGAAAATGAGATAAATATTCCAGCCTCAAGCACACAGCATACAGTAACCAAGCTCACAGCAGCAACTCT
>JAPTMW010000012.1:11438334-11449865 GCA_029822955.1 Ostorhinchus angustatus | reverse complement strand
AAAATTTTTCCCCCCCCCCCCCCCCCCCCCCACACACACACTTTTTTTTTCAGGAATAGGGGGGGTGGCAGGAGGCTCCTGTTACCATTTGTGGGCAATTGTTCAAAAAAGGGTGAGAAACACTGGTATAGTATACTGTATATAGCATATAGTTATTTTATAGATCTAATTTGACTCTGCTGCGACAATAAACATCTTAATATGTTTATAACAGAGAGCCCTGGAGTTCTTTGTTGTTTCATAGATACTTTTAGCGGGCAATTTTCACATGAAAATCTCAATGTGAACAGGAGCAACGCAGTGAAATTATTGCATTATTGCATAATATACAAAGATTAACAGCTTTACTTACCTGATCAGTAATTCTTGTTTGTCCTAATTCCACCACTGAGTGTATATATATATATATATATATATATATATATCTATATGTTGTCCTATAATCTAGTCTTTTTATCCCACAGGTTTCGTATGTTTTGGTCACTTCCAATTCCACACCAGAAGGGCACAGTTGTCTTTGTCAGCAATCTCCTGACAAAGCACCATTTGTAGCTCAGCATGTACACGATGCCCCTTTGCCCCCTCCGTATCGGGCTTTCTGTGCTTGTATTCGATTCTCTCTCCTTTTTTGGGGAGCGGCGTCCCTCTCGTCTGTCCAGAGCCCCGTTCCCTGAAGGTCATGTCTTGTGGTTCATTGTTTGCCGCTCTTTTCCACAGTGCCGGAGCGTACAGTGCTTTCACAAACACAAATATGACCTGCTTCAGAACAGGTCGTCTCTGATATAAAATCACTGCGCCGGACAGGAAATAGAAAAAAAAGATGTATTGATAGGTGTCGGTGTGTATATATATAGATGTGGTGTTGGGTGAAAAGAAGAATGGGTACGGTTTGGGTGACATTACCATTTTTGTCTGGGACATTGCATCACATTTGTCCGCTGAGTTCTGAGCGGAAAGACAAAAGTAAGGATATTTTAAGCAACAGCACTAATTGGTCAAGAAGCCACTGGAGCAGCACCTGTTCAGTAAAACATTCTGTCCTTTTTTGATTTCAACTGTATTAGACACTCACTTTTTATGATATAGGTCATGTCTAATTCTGCATACTCTTGTGAGATCTTTTGCACCAGTTTTGTTCAACCCCGGAGCCACATAATTCCAAGTACAGTTCCTATGGTCAGAGCTTCACGAAAAATAGTAGTGAAGGTGACTGCGTGTTGTCTGTGGAGCTTCCAGCCAATCACAGCAAAGCCTCAATACTACCCTGGCTTATTGCTCTTTTATTTGCTATGTGTTCCCTTTTTATTCTCCAGGTAGAGTTAACATAACATCATCCGACATTATTATTATTATTATTACTACCTCAAACATGTATTTCTCCTTAAAACTACAACTAGAGACTCTTATTGTGCAAACATCTTGCTTTGAACCACAAATCTTTAATGTTTTCTTTTCTAGTTTTAGCCAATTTTCCAGTCACTTAATGATTTTTTTTTTGAAGTTTTAATTGAATGGAATTAAACTTTTACTATCAGGCCATGGAGGTCGGTGTTTCGGAGTAGTTCCCATGCAAACCCTGACCCGGCTGAAAGGCCTATTTCCCACTTCCATTCTTGTTTCTCTCCCCGTGGACCAGATCTGAAAATAGCAAAGAGGGGAGAGGAGACCTTCATTTCATTCTCTGATGGCAAATCTATTCCTCCATTACTTCTGTCGGGGGTGGGAATGTGTATTTGTATGACCATTCAACATAAAACACTTGTCCCATCATCCTTCTTGACAGAGGAAAAAAGGATGATGGGAGATCTTCTTAGGTGCTCTACAAGTTCATTAAGGTAAACAGTTTTCCTCAAGCAGTAGCTGCTGGCAGGCATGTGATAATTGCTTCACTTCTTTTCCGTGCCGGCAATAGGTAAATGTATCGTGTTCTGTTTCAATTTTCCCTGACAGCGTTTTGTACCGCAGGGCTTCTCGTGTTGCGTTTGCATCCTCGGAAGTCCCAGTTCCTCTGGATGCTGCCTTGTAATTTGAGCGCTGTCTGTTGCCGATATTTGGCTGCATTGATGCTTGATGTCTCATAACAAGGACACAGACATCAGAGACATGTTAAATAAGTAAGGAGCTCTTTAAAGTTGTAAAAAAAAAAAACAGGGAAAGGAATTTTATCGATTCGCTAAGCTACTGTGAACAATACATGATGACTTAACATTGTTGCCTGGAAGGTTATCGCCACTATTGCTGTTACATTTAGCCAGAAGCCTTTAGCATGTTTTATGATTATGTTGCAAAAATCACTTCCACATCCCTCTAGATATCTTCCTACTCATCTTTATGTCCTCCTTAGCCATCTTCCTCCTCCTCCTCCTCCTCATACCCCTCATCCTCGGCCCTTTTAGCCGTGGTTAAGTGCTGAATCAGCGCTCCACCCTACTGTACAGACAGTCAATTACTTGGACATTGTGGTGAACCCTGGACATTTTGCTCGTATGCTTTGGAATTGAAACAATTCCGGACACTGGCATGGCGGAGAGCACAGTGCCAGAGCCGATTACAGTGGTGGGAGCTGGAATTCTCTAAATGGGGCAAATCTCATCAAATCACATGAGAAAGCAGCGCATTGTCTTCAACAGTCAAACAATCCACCACATGCAAACGCACATGTATATGTAAACAAACAAGTACAGTGGCTGCAAGACAGAAATTGTTTTAATTGCACACTGCATCAAGATTCTAAATTATTCATAAGCAATATCCTACACATCCTGTAACTAAAGAAAGACTTTATGTGTTGTAGAAGCACATTTACCCACTTCTATTACAACACACATCTTACATTTGACCTCTGTCAAACACCTGGCTGCACATACATCATTCTCAGCACACTCACCTTTACACATTGGCCCATACTCTGTAAGTGTAGTTGCCCATAAACCATTTCGCCAAGCGTTCACATATACAGCGCACGGATAAATCACTCTATCTGACACGCCTCCAACATGTAACCCCGTGGATCACTCTCTGCAGATCCCACACGTGCATTCCTTCATATAGACCCAATAAACTGAATGCTAATTAGCTGATAAAATAAAACTTCAAATGAGCTTTCCAATCAGGGATTATTTCTATGCGAGTGATTAATATTGCATTGACCAATTAACGTGTTCATTGCTATCACATGTGGGTAACAGTGGTTCGCCATGTGCTGTTACTCTTAAACAGCCGAACTGGATCCCTGCTCATTCCCTCGGAAAATGACATTGGAGGACGTCACTGGGACAATTCCTGTGTGACCATCTGCTTCCTTGTGATTGCCCCTCCTGTCCAAGTGGCAGCGGAGTGGAGGCAGAGGGCGAGTACCATCATTAAATGGAAATGTGATCTAGAGATGTGTGATGTGGATGTGAAAATATGTCTGAATGTCCTGCGGAGGTCTGCACGTTCTATGATTATTCAAGGGTTTGTATTGTTAGTTTAATTGTTCATCTCATAGAACGTTCTTGTTTTCCAAAAAAATCACAGAATTCGGTTATGTGCGATGGTCGTGATTTCTCATTTTCTCCTTTCTCTTTCCTTATGAGAGAGCTAGGATGTAGATCGTAGCCAGTTACTAGCACAAAGAGACAAAGAGAGAAAGAAAAAGGATTGAGGTGCTTAGAAAAAGAACAGGCATAAAAGCAGTCCGTCATTGCAGTTAATGGGACGGGGACAGCCTTGCCAAACTTGGTTCACGTGTCTCGGACAATACTATCAGGACAGGAGAGGACGGATGGGAAAAAAAAAGGGGTGAGGAGAGAGGAAAATGGGAGGATCGCCTGAGAAAAAGGGGGGTGGGGGTGGCGTCGCAAGGACAAATGCACATAGTATGCTGCAGTAATCTGGTCAGAATACAAAGCAGATGAAAGGGAAAGGACACATGTACAGTCCACTTAGGATTTATTTTTCTTCACAAATGACAGGACTGCAGTGGGAATGAAATGGAGGGGACCTGAATACTGCAGAGCAGAAACGACACACACCGGAGAGGAGTATCCGTGTGGTTGTGCGTGTATGTGTGAGTGTGTAGGTGAGCTTACTGATTCAACTGTAGCATGTCAAGGAGTTGAGTCATTCAGGGAATCTCTAAAACACAAGACTCGGTTGTGATTGAGATTTACCGGGGTACCTTCCCGAGCGCTGACCTTAGAGCTTCTGTTTCCAGCAGTCAAAAAATATATAAATACAAGGATTACCCAGAGCACAAGCTAATTATATCCCTTAAGTCCATTGCACATGCCCTTTAATTACTTCAATCGCTCGTGCTCATTCATCAGCCCGTGCAGGAAGGTGTTTGAACCCAGTGAACGCGAAGAAAATCATTGGATGCAGCCACGTGTGGACTGCGCATATAGTATGCAATCATGCAGTCATTCCATACCCCCCACCCCCTCCTCGTGTCCGTCCTACATCAACGTCAACTGGTCTCTTCCATTTCAATGTCTCACCTCCCCTGCCCTTCATTATCCAGCGGTGTCCCCTGTTGGGCGCTGGGTGACCCTTACCAGGGGCTTCACTGCCCGTCCTGGGACAGACCTGCAGGGCTTCAGGTCTCCATCAGCGTCCTCCACATGTGTTGACACCTTTTCCCTTTCCCTTCAATGTGATGGATTCCCTCGTTAACATATGAGCTATAATATGTACCATTTCCACCTAAAACATCTCAAACTACACCAGAAACTGTATCTTCTTTGTTTGTTTTTACATTTACATATTTTGTACAATATCCAACGAATTTCCCCATTTTGTTTGATGTTCTTTCATTTTGCACGTGTCAAAGTAGTTATAACCCCTTTATTAGACTTATTATTTAACTTCATAGTAACTTTTATAGATTGTAATTAGACAAGGTGATTATATGACACTAAATGTAGTGCGAGTAAAACTTTGATCCCTTATTTTCACTTCAGATACATTTTCATCTGAAAAGGTAAAAAATCCAGAAAAAGCCCTCCCCCTTACCCCTTACCCCTACCCCTACCCCTTGGCCCTTGCATTTGGCACTACCTCTTGAAATAGAGTGGCAAGGGATAGGGGTTGAAATATTCCCATATGAAATGAGAAAACCCTTCAAGACCTGTTACGTCACCAGCAGTCATCGATGCCGCTATAAACAGATACGACAACTTTGTTCCTGAAAGTATTCCTCACGCCGTCAGCAGCTGTAACCGTCTCTGTCGTATGGGCTTTGGGCATCTTTTAGCGGGTATCGACTGCAAACCGCAGAAATGCGATCTATAACACATTGAAACAGCATGAAACGTTCGGTCAAATGATTACGTTGTTTACAAAGAAAATACGTACATTTGTGTGTTTCTTTCATCACACTGCTGCACTTTTTTGCTGTGTTTACCTCCTTCTTGCTGATGATTCAAACAGAATTATGGGAGATTTCTCATACTCCTCTGTTTGTAGTGTGATCCTGAAAAATCTCCATTTCAAGGGCCAAACAGCCCTCCCCCATAGCCCTTCCCCTCAGACTCACCAAGAATTGGGACACCCCTACCCCCTCGCGTGAAAACACAAAATGGAGGGGTAAGGGGGCGGGCCAAGGGGTGAATTGGGATTGGGCCAATAACTTCCATAATTCTTCAGTACTTCAAAACCTTACCTTCTTCTACACCTTTTTATTACTGTTTTGCATGAGAGACTCACAGCAGCAGGAATCACATATAGTGCCTCAAATCAAAGATTATAAGGAAGTTACCAGGTTTTTGATATTTCTGACCTCGTGTTGCTGTTTTTATACCTTTCAAAATGTTTTGCCTGGCTATTGTAGTTGATAATGTCAAATTTTCACACATCTAGCTGACAAGAACAAATATATCTGCAGAATAAAGAAAAACAAATTTAGTCACTCAGTGCTAAACTATGTGAACTAGCCAACTTTCTACTAGAGTTAAGTCATACTTAGGTAAGCAAAGGCTGAAATTCTTTTTGATATATTATTTTTTAATATTTGACTGAATGATTAATCAAATTAATGAAAGCAAGGGCACACTGCAGCCCTTTGCTGAACTGCAGTCCGCTGTTCTCCATGGGGTATTGATAGGAGCCTTAATACAATATGACGGTCTGAAATATATAACAGTGATTAACATGCTGAGACACATTTCATGGACCATGACAGAATAACTTTAACTCACATGAGAAAGCCTTGAGGTTGAGGGTCATAAACAGCTAAAAGCCACTGAAGTGATTTATAATTTAACATGTAGAAAAATTATAACACTAGAAAAAAAAAACAAAAAAAAACTAGAGACCTTCTTTGTGATGGGTTTGGTCCAGGACTGGTTTTCCGCTCAGTTTTACCACTTGTCCGTTTCATACGTTGTATCCCTAAAGGGAACTCTCTCTCTTTTGACATTTTAGTTGTTCTCTTTGTTTTGTTCAAGACTGTTTGACTGTTAAGTTCAGTTTTTTGGTCGCCCCAGCCTGAAATACCAAAACCTTCCATTTCAGCATTCCTTCCAAATGTTTCACCGAATATAACAGCAATGAGGAGGAGCGCTATGGAGAAAATGGTACAAGCGAAGGCTATTCCTGTAACCCACCCAAGGTTATACTCACACTGCACGCTAAGTCTCTTTGTTCGAAGTCCCTGAGTGATGGCTACACTCATTCACCTAAGATAATAGTTTAATCACCTGATCCCGTTGCCCTTCAGGAGAAAATTCTGGATTTCACATCATTTAAGTTCGTTTTTCAAGCCTCATTCATGCACTGATTTCAGATCATCCTTCAATGTCTTCTTATCATTGCTGACTCTGCAGCAGTGGTCACCCATTTGCTTTGCCCTCTGGGAAAGACTTCACGTACAAACCGCTCACTGTTCATCATACTGATCAGTCTGCGTTGAACAAAAACATTGTGATTAGAAGCCAGTTATTTATTTATTTATTTTTTAACCTTTGTTTCTCTGTCAAGGTCACTCATCCCTGACCTGACTAATATAAAGCTCTCATTTAACAATTAGCCATCGGAATAAATGATCACAATTTGGCCTGGCTCCTGCTCCTCTACATGCAGCCGTATACTCCAGCTGTAGGAGCAGTATTTGGCTTAGTCCTGTCCTTGGTGCCTGAAAGCAGAGGCTAACGCAGTGGTTGTCATGGTGACAGAGAGCCAGGCAGGGCTGTGGTAATACTGTAATGATAAAGCTCTTCTGGATGGTGCCGCAGTAAACACAGCGCCACTAGGGTCCCGTTAAGGAAGAGCACAGCGCACCGCCGTGCATGCAAAAATGCCTGTAGGGCTAATATCAGCTCCGACAATCTCTCCTTGGTTATATCACTTACATTCATGCTCTCCCAACACCTCCTCCTTTCTTGTTCTCCATCTCTTTATTGCACTCTCACTCTCTGTTGCCCTCTTCTCTGTGTGTCTCTCCCTTTGATTGGTGAGATTCACATCAATGTCTTGTCATCTCCTTCCTCTCCATTCCTTCACTCTCTCTTATTCATTCATCCATCGAAACACAATCAATGCTCTCCACATCAACTTCCTTTCACACTTCCTCTCTCTCAAAAGCTCCTTCTTATTCACTTGTCTGTCTTTCTATCCGGCTCCCTCTCTTTTAAATTTATGTTGATGATCTTTCCAAATCTAATTTCAGAGTCTGGAGAGCGAGTGAGACTCTATTGGGCCTTGAAGGTCACTGGGCTGCAGGTGTCACACACTGTAGCTGCACTCTAGGGAATTTAACGTATCGGTACTACAGCGTGACTCGGAATCATACATTCTGAGCATTAACATGGCTGTTCTTACCGGGAACACACATACCTTCTTGTTGCAATGAGTGAGGGATGGAAGGGAGAGCAGAGACAAAGTGCCTTAGGAGATAAATAAGTGTGAAGTGACAGATTGCTACTCCTCTTTTTATCATCTTCCTCCACCTCTTTCTTTCTCTCTGTCTCCTCGCTCTCTGCCCATCCCTCTCCATCACCTCAATGCAGTGCTCATGTAGCTACCACTCAGTATCTGCGATCAGCAAGTGTGCACACACAGCTCCTGTGCCTATAGGCTGTTTGTCTCTCGCATTGTGAGTCATGTCCGCACACTTACACACTTATGGCAGGCACTTATGGTGGCACATGTCCTATACGCACACTCATCAACACCTCTAAACCGCATATACGTTTGACGAATAGCTTTAAGTAGGTTTTATTAATACTAAAGCAGTGGGAGTGCTTCACTATCTCTGCCTGACATGCTACTGCATATTTAAAAGGGGCTGGCTGGTGTGATGGATTGATCAATATTGATTTGATGTTCAGATCTACAGTGGAATCTACTTCTCTTACCATCCCGTAATACTGTTTCATTTAATTACCCAAGCCATGAATGAACCATTGTTGGACCAGTGGCAATATCATATTGTGGCTTTTAGCTATAGCATGGTCAAATTAATTAGTGTCTCCTATAGATTAAAGCTGCACTTGGGATGTTACATGCATCCTAGTGGTGAATGTGTTTCAGTTCATTACAGGTTTAGAAGTGTTATAACAACATAGTTTGATTTACAGAAAAGAGGCAGAAACTGCAAATCAGGAGAGACGTAGTAGTCGTAGATCATTAATGTCAGGTGTTGGGACTGCATTTATGCAAAATTAAGGAAAACAGAAAAATATTTCAATTTGTGGGTTTGTACATGAAATGATTATTGTATTGTTTTTTTTTCTTTTCATTGAATTTTCCGGTTTATTTATTCTTCTCAAATAGCTCAAGATGCCAACAACAAAGCAACTTTTAGATTTGTGTAGTTATATGCCCTGTTAGATGACTTAATCATTTCCCATTGAATAAAGAACAAATGAGCTACATTTGGTTAAATATGAATTTAATATACTTATATAGTACACTATTAAGTGTCAGACTATATAAAGTTATTTTTTGGCAGTGGCACATATTTGACAGGTCAAAATTTCTGGAAATATGTCTTAAAAGTACAAAAATGCATATAATATATCAACATTTTTGAGTTTCTCATTAAGTATCTCTAAAGTGTGAGTGAAAATAAACATTTATATACATAATATATAGGATATTTTTCAATTTAAAAGATCATTTATGAAGTCAGGAAAGTCACAGTTTGTGGTAAAACTTTGAAAATACATAACTAAAAAGACTACACACCCTAAAAGTTATGCAAGTGTTGTCATCATAACTTTCCCTTCGTGATCTGTTCTCAGTCATTGAGAACGCCTCTGCACCTTTAACATGACCAGATCTGTAAGAATTCACGTTTGCTTTAATACTATTTGGACTCCATCTAGAAGCACACAGTGTTATGAGCCAAGATAACATTCAATTTGATGCAGTTTTTACACATAATTAGATATTTCTTTACTACCTTAACAACAATCTGTGACTTTCTAGGCTCATAAGATTATCTTCTAAATTAAAAAGTACCATATGTGTAAATGGTGACACCACTCATATGAGATCAAGAAATAATTTTTCCCCTCATCACTGTCTTGTGTTCATATTTTCTCTGGAGTTAGGTCCACCGCGCCACAATGGAAGGGTCAGGACATCAGCTCTATATGCAGGTCGTGACGTTAGCTACGACATCACTTGGGCTAAATGTGTCATCGACGTTCTAAATTTAGCCTTAAATGTAGTTCAGTAATATGGTAATAAATCACATGCGCTGTATAGCTCAACTTGATCTGTGGTCAACAATTTCAGAACATTAGAGAACAGTCGCTCCTGTCTGTGGGTGGGACATCTGACATCTTTCATGACTGGTTTCTCCAGTCTAACCACACTAATAATATTATGAATTTGGGTTGAAATGAATACTTTTTGGTGTTTTGCACTAATGTAATAAGTCTCTAAATTGCAGTTAGAAGACTATTGTGCCTCTGTCTCCAGAGGCTTTAAACTGTGGGTCTAAAACATACCACTTCATCTATAAGGTTTTTTCTGTAGTTACCTCATTTCATTTGCATTAAGTGTGTACAGTGGGCATAAATACTTAAAATTAGGCTTTAACATGAAGAAATGTTTCATGTATTGACATAACGCAGGGAAAACACACAGAGAACTCCCACACAGGACTCTTCCTGTCGCTCCGGTTGACAAGTCACTTTTGTGGCTGAGGCCTGTCATTTACCATTAGCCTTCAATGCCCTGATAGCTTTGCCTCTGTTTCCTCGCCTTCTCAGTCTTACTGATCATTTCTGTCATGCTTTCTGTTCCTTTTGTCTTCTTAAAAAGTCCCCTCTGCAGGACACAGTCACATCACGTTGAGGCCATCTGAACGATGAGCTATGTCAGCTTGGCGAATCTTCGCTTCGGATGCTTTACTTTGTCAGTGTTTGAAAGATGCCGAAGCCCATTTTTCACTGTTTTTTTTTTTTTTTTTTGGCACGTAGTCCTTCCTTTTTCCTGGACTGCCTCAACTTTTTCCTTTTGTGTTCCTCTACGCATGGATCCACATCGTCTGGTCTCCCTCCCACCTGTCCGCCCCCTCCTGTGTCTCCACCTGTGCAGCCTACATAGAAGATATGATGTGACTGCAGTTTTGCCAGTATTTTATAAACACACTCTTGTATGTGTGCTTAGTTGTACAAGTGTAAAAACAGTATCCTTCGGGTCAAAAATCACTGTAGCATGAAAGACACTACTTCACTTTAAGGACAGATCTCACACTTCATTCACTGCTCTCTACACGCACCGGAACCATTAATGTCTTCAGTCTAACCATTATTTTATTACTTTGACCATTAAAGCCATTGTAAAGACTAACAGGAGCATTAAAAGAAAATAAGTGCATACTACTTCGGGGCAGCACTCTCCTCAATGCCCTGATTTTTTTTTATACATGTGAAGGGTTTCTAGTGCTCAGCCAATGAGGGAGCATCACGAGGAGGTCCCGCTGGTGCTATCCTGCTTCCCTGGGACAAGGGGGCTGGTAAGGGGGTTGAGGTAGGAGGGTGATTGAGAACCTCAGTGTATGTGTGTATGTGTGAGTGTGTGTTTTCAAGATACAGAGGGGGAGAGCACTGCAGCAATCTGAAAAAGTAGGTCAGACACCGACTAGCAAGAAACATAGCAGAGAGGAAAAGAGGTAGGGAAAAAGAGATGGAGAGGGTAGGGAAGAGGAGAAGAGAGGAGATGAGATGAGGCTGGAGAGGGTGACAGGAGGCAACGGCCAAAGGAGTGTGACCGGAGACACAAAAAAGGAACTAATCAAATAAAAGTTAAAAATAATACCATGGGAACATGTTGGTTTTGCAGTGCCAGATTTTGCAACGCCTGAATGTGTCCTTAAACTGCTTCTGTAAAGGACTAGTTCAAGCAAAAATAACTTCCACATTTAATCAGCCTTAACATTTTGCAAATTTATCAACAAATGACTCCAAATACAGCGTTTTCTCGTCTCGGGCAACACGTGCTGGACGCTGCCTTGTACTTTGTGACTGGCATTCCTGGAAGGTCACTTTCCCTGGCTAAATGCTTGTCAGCTAATCTCCTCAATAAACACAGTTGGC
>JAPTMW010000012.1:10483673-10497041 GCA_029822955.1 Ostorhinchus angustatus | reverse complement strand
TGTTTTATATATATATATATATATATATATATATATATATATATGCTCAGTACAAAAACAGTGCTGTGTGTATTCATTTATACCTATGTCATGTGTTTGTAGTGTCAGTTTATAGTGTGACACCAAGGTGTTTTACTCTTTACAAAGTAGGTGGAGCAAAAAAAATTCAATAATGTTTGACTTTCTGGACGACAGACACTGAGTTCTTATCCTAAAGGTGACAGAAGAGGTTGTCTGTTTCTATTGTTATCATTTATGTACATATTTTTATTCACCCACATAAATTATATGCATTGCTAAGCTTTAGAACACTTAACCTCATTAAATGTTCAGTACATACTCTCCTTTTTAATGTCCTTAGCACCATAGTACTGTAGTCTCAATGTTTTTGTCAAATTTAGCATGCCACTACTGCATCTAGTTGCATTTGCTATATGAAAGCTAGTGTGGTTTTCTGCATATTTCTACCCACAATCCTGTGAGTATGAAACTACTACAATCCAGTTCATAGCGGGCGTCACATTTTAAGGCACAGTGCTGTGATAAAAAGGCATGTCAACCACATCCCCTTGTATGCACACAGTATGCAACAGTATGTACTTTGTAATGCTTGAGACATACTGTCTACCTCACGTGTGTGTGTGTTTACTGAAGCAAATTTCTGTTGTACAGCTGGTAATGCCAGTCCTAGTCTACATAGTGTTTCACCTTGATAATGGCCTTTAATATGATTTCATTTTGTTGTTAATTAAATCTATAGGAAAAGTGATGATGCCGCCACATAATATTTAGCAAGATCATGTTCTGTATTTTTTTCCTGCTGTGACTTTCAGATATTGTCTGTATACAGGGTTCCCGCGGGGTCTTAAAAAGTCTTGAATTTATGAATCTGCATTTAATACTCTTAAAAAAAGTCTTTAAAAGGTATTAAATTTAATATGGTAGGTCTTAAGATATGTTGCCATGAACTTGTTCGCTTTGCTGTGTTTAAATGTGGGAAATGTCCAAGCTGCAAAGAAAGTAATGTTGGTCAACTCAGTTCCACCCGTTCCAACCTGACAAGTTATATTGAAATTAGGAACCAATTATCGCTAACTTTGCGTCCCACAGTGAGAAGTGATTACAGAACATTCAGCGCAACACAAGTGCAGCCGCTAGTCATGCACACGTCGCCTGAGAAAGCTGACTTTGGGAATGTTTCTTGAAATGGGCATTAAATTCTGTTCCAAGCAGTCTTAAAAAGTCTTCAATTTAACTTGAAGAAACCTGTAGGAACCCTGTGTACAGTGTACATTACAAGTTGTGAGTTATTTTATCAACACTACTATCAACTGAGCTTTACAGTGTATTTTTGCCTTGAGGCGACTGGTGTGTTCCAGGCCTCAGGCAGCTACAGCATACAGTAAATGTATAAATAAAAAGCTCAGCTAGTGTTTAGACTGGCATTAAATGGATCCAAAGTAATTGCAGGGGTTTTTATATCTGCATTTAGTATTGTAGGATCAACACTTTGACTCTTTGTAGATGGCAGGAGGCTCTGACTGTCTACCCCCGGACCAACAAGCAAAACCAGAAGAAGAAACGCAAGGTTGATCCTCCCACTCAGCAGGTAATGTTTTTTCACTTGCCTTCTGATTAAGCATCGATTGATCTAAGAGGAGTAAACAATTACATCCAGACCAGGGTCGTCAAGTGTGACTTTTTGCCTCTACCTTTAGTTCCTTACTTTTGTTTGTGTGGACTCTTGAATGCTGCATGAAAATGACAAACTGAAACCTGTTCAGTTCTGTACGAAAACTTGGATGAGATGGGATGAGATCTTAACTTTAGTGAGAACACAGATGGGCAACATTTTGAGATGGATTGAAGGTTAAATGAGCAACTTGACATCATTTGGTTTATAAATGTAGATTGTCATAATGACAGATAAGAGATTATATATTCACACATTTTAAAGCTCCATCGGATACTTTATTAAGGCAGTTTGACAGGTCTTCTATGTAAAAATAATCCACACATGGCACTTATGTCATCACTGTAACAAAGAATATAAACATATACATTATTTAAGATATTTAAAGACAGCATGTGCCATGAAAGTATTCAGGATGGAGGCTTTTCATTCCACTCATTCTACACCAGCTGTTTCCCCTCCTGACAGACAGTTATGCATTGTCTCTGCCAGCAACACACTCACCAGTTTATTCTCTCCATATTTGCATTCTTTAGTTAGATGATCTATTCCACCTTACTCGGTTGCTTCAGTCATTGATACACAGTACCTATATTTATAGTAGCTGTGAAGTACAAGTATTACTTATTGTCATTGTTGTAAACTTCCTCAATGAGTAAATTAAATTTCGGTTTTGTAATGGATGCAGTGTTACAGCACAGCAAACACTGGTTAGTAATCAAAATATTCCTGAGCAAACAATGAGCAAATGATAACACCTGCCCATTAAAATAACATTCGGCAATATTTTTTCAGCAACCACAATTTTTCATGACACTACAATCCAAATGCTTCTCAAAACGCTGGTACGTTCTGTTTCATTGTCACATCCAGCAGCTGCTGTTGACTTGCCAGGCCTTTGCCCTGATGGACAGTTACCTTGCGGGCCTGGACAAAGACATTTTTAAGACAGTATAAGATGTATAGATGTTTAGATGTCTTAGAATTCATAAGCATTTACTTGTTATATTGTAGTGACAGTTTTTGGACTGAGAACTTGAGTATTAAGGAGGACTTCATGTCATAGATCCAGATAACAGGGACCAGGACCCTGACCCTGTCCAAATGCTCACTGGTAAATGTAGAAGCTGAAATTTTTTGACATTCATTGCGAGTGGCTCAAAACAGATAAGGCAGTGCTGTACGCTCTTTTTCTTTTCACATCCTGAGTTTTTGCTGACTTATCACATAAGGCTGTGAGTTCCTAGTCACAGACTTTAAGACATGGCTGCTGAATTCCCAACATCACTTAAAATATTGTTCATTATTTCGCCTTTTGAAGTACAATCAAGTGTCTTTAAAGACTAAATCAAATACATGAAAATTGATATCTATACAATAACTACTACTTCTATGTAAAGATTACTTACAGCAACAGAAGTTACAATGGCCAGGAAAATGTACTCATCTGACACATATTTTACTGACCACCCAGCACGTCTCCCCTCTCTGCAGTACTTCCCCTATTGTTGTTAGCCTTCAAGGTGAAGTTTACTGTCTGGTTTCTCCACTGACAGCTCCTTGAATCAGACTAAAGCTCACACAAACAGGCTCATATGTAGAGGGATAGTTGTGACCATCTCACTGAACCACTGAACATTTAAGTCTCTGTTTCTTGCTACAGTAAACCACATTTTACTATTTCCCTTAGTTTTGTCTTATACATTATTTCTTCACATTAAAATAGGATTTGGATTAGTTATTTGTCCTCACTGACTGACTGCCAGTGATTATATACTTATATTATTTTCTTATTGCACTGGTAAGCAGCAAATTTGAATATAGAAATGGAATAATAAACTGCACTGACAGTATAACAGCAGATGTACTTACCAATTCCATAATTTTTTATCATCATGTTATCATTTAAGTCTTTATCATTACTTTTCACATTTACTTTGTAACTATGCACGTGGACACAGGAGCATATGTTTGCCTTTTGGGGAGTGCTCCCAAACTAAGGCATATATAAATAAAATATGTAACAGAATCTGTTTCTCTCACATTGTGACCGAAAGGATTGAAAAAGTAACATTCTTGTAATATTGCTTTATTTTATATATTTCAAATATTTGAACATAAATTAGAGAGAAACAAAACGCCTTAATTGAAACAATGCTTAAACCAAAACAAGTTATTATGAGACACATTCATTGGATCATCTGTATTGGTTATAATCAGTACTATACAGCAGGCATTAACATCCAAGGCTTTTTGTGATTGGCAGGGTGGAGTAACTCCAAGCCAGTGTTTTTCCACTGAGGACATGAATGGACACCCAGTGAGTTCAGCTCAGCCGAACTTTTTATCCCGCTTTACCCTCAGTGGCTTTGAAATCCCAGCCCTAATAAGTCATATTTACCATATTCACAATTGATCCAGGTGAAGGGTGAATAAAAACATCACACTATTTGCTTCTCTCCCTGATGAAGACACAATCATTCATATCACAACATGCATGTGTGTGTTAATTTAAGTAGCTGGCTGAAAAGTTGACGTCTGACGGGTTGCTTTTCTCTGGAAATTCTCCTTTCTTTTCTTATGCGCTTGAATCATCTTGTGGGTTCTGCTGGTTAGTAAAGGATTATCAAAATAAGGCTCTGGAAACATAATTTAACCGCAAACAGTGGAATGACTGTTATTTATTATCTGTGTGATTTTATAACATTTGTGCAATTCTGTTTCTGTAATGTCCAGTGATATGGGTATATTAGTAATGAATGAACCTTTTGTCTTTCCTTCAGCTTTCACACATCATCTTTAACTCCTTGCTAAATTTTGCATTTTTCACAAGCAATGCACTTCATCTCAAGTCAAAAAAAAAGGAAAAAATCAAGTGAAAGAAGTAAAAATGAAATGTTTTATTTGATTATGTGACAGTGAACATAAGGACATGTATTTTTCTCTAAACAAAAGTCACAGGGAACATCTGTACTGTGCAAAAAGCTAATGTCCCCAGTTTCAGCTAATAAGTATGTTTATATGGAATGCTGTGGTATTGTGATTGGCAGATAATTGCAAACCACTACAGTAGAAAATCGTGCCGTGGAGCATGCATGCATCAAGAAGTCCTGATTCCCAACATATGCAGCCATTTATTTATGGGCTTTTCCCATTCACTGTTGGTATTTAATCCTTCTTTTAATCTCTTTCCTTTTTTGCATTCCTTTTTGTAGTGTCTTTGTGATCTTACCTCCCATGTCCTTTCCTCTTCCCATCTATTTCATTCACCCCCAACACTGACTACCCAGGAGCCTGGTCCTGCCAAGGTGACGGTGACCAGTACCGGAGGCAGCATCCCATGCCTTCCCAGCAGTATTGCCAGTGCTGAGCGTGTTCCTCTGAGCCGCGCTACTCTGTGGCAGGAGGAGAGTCGCTGGAGCAGGGCCACCATCCCCTGCAGCCGCAGTGCCTCCTGCCTCAGCCAAATGAGCCAGAGCCAACCAGACCCCAGGACCACCAGTCAAGATGGTAAGGATTAGGAAGAGGCTATGCAAATAAAACCATAAACGTTTCAGTGTGTAAGGTTTGGACGATTTATTGGGGAACTAATAGCACAATTAAAACAGAATAGTGATAGTTGTCTTTTCATTAAATAAGATATTTGTTTTTGTTAGCTTAGAATTAGCCATGAACCTCCACTGTGTTTCTGCATGTGCTTAGTACAAAGCTCTTCCTTTTCTTTTTTCCATTTTATCAAGTGTGTTACCATTGTCTACAACATTTGAGTTACCATCTCTTTTAAGCTGCTGTGGAGGTAAATCAGGAAAAAGCATTACAATATGAAAATATACTTCTTTCTTCTGAAGCTCTTCCCTCTCTGCCCAAATCAAACACTTGGTTAACAATAACGTTTTGCATTTTAGCAGACAGGGCAAGGGAATCAAGTTGTATTCATTTAATTGTAATGAGCAACTTCCCTGCTAGATGCCCCTAATCATCCACTAAGAGATAGAGCATCCTCTACATATCAATCATGTGTTTCAAAGTGGTGACACTTTTACATCTGTTTCAGATGGCAGTACTGTGAGCGCTGGACGCAAGGTACGAGTGGAGAGTGGTTACTTTTCCCTGGAGAAGACCAAGTCAGAGCCTGCTCCACACCCAGAACAACATTCCCAGCCTCCACAGCCCCCTCAGCACCTGCCCCTTTCGTCATCAGCATCCTCCTCCTCTTTAGGAGCTCTCAGTCCAAGGTACAGCTCTGAGTCAGAACCCCTGACTTCCCCTTGTCACCCCTCCCAAGATCCTCTTCCTTCTCCAGGTGACCTTGTCTCCCCAAGCTACTCCACCATCAGCTCCTCTCAGAGCTCGCTGGACTCTGAACCCAGCAGCACTGCTGCCCCCAGCTGGGAAGGCCGCAGTGGTGGCCTCAGTTGCGGAGGAAGCAGAGTCGGCCGATCTGGCAGGGAGTATGCAGCACTGTCAGATGTGCCACGAGCTCGCAGGCTGACGTACCGTGAAGCTTTCCGCTCAGAGAAAAAACGTCAAGACCTGAGGACGAGGACACGGAGCCCTGGTCGAGAGGAGGTGGCTCGACTGTTTGGGGAGGAGCGCAGGTGAGGGTCATGGATATGAGTTATACAGAGCACATTGAAAAAATGGGACTGTCTTGCACTTGCTTTTTCATGATTTTTAATAAACTGAATTTAGTACTGAACATATCATATGTTCAGAAAAGCACTTGATTAATAATCATTAATGATCCACTGGTTATTAACCCCTCTGTACTATTTGGATGTGAATATAGCTGTTATGTATAGTACAAAGCTTTTAGCACCACCCTGTGGCTGGAATAATGTCTATTGAGCATATTTTGCTGCTGCTCTCTTCCATAGTTTTTACCAGTGGTTTTCCATTAATGATTCTGGGGAGTTAATTGCATGTGTTACTTTCATTTCTATTGGTCTCTACCTTTGCTCTTGCTATTTTGCTAGTTGGTTTTGTCATTTTGATCTTTTCCAGGGGCTTCTGAATGGAGCTTCTCAGAGCTAATGCTCAACCAACCCTTCCACCCCTGTCCCAATGCTGTTCCCTGCTGGTCACCGCTGATTCCTGCTTTCTATCATTTCATCTCTGCACTGCCTGGGAGCCCACACATACACTGTTTTTAGGATAAATACTTAATTTGCTGTATAAACTGTGAATATTCTAACACTGTGTTGGTAACAGATAGAGATTCTCATTCCTTGTCCCTACATGTACATACACAAACATAAGTGCAGTGCCTTAAGGTAACGCAGGCTGTGTTGCCATTGCTGCTACTTTTGCCTTCGTCTAATCCACCATCTTGATCATTCTTTTTTCTTTAAAATTTTAATCTCTCATCTTATAACACTGCTCTTTTGTTCTTTGGTGGGTCTTTGGGTTGTTCCTTTGGGGATGTTAGCCTTAAGTTCAATATTGTTGTGTATGAAAGAAACCTTGAGTCCAAAATAATGTCTCAAATCAGGCTCTTTACATTGTGGTATGTAAACAAGCCATGTGTTATGAACCTGCGTATTTAATGAGTGATTCAATGACTGTGGCTCATATTTGCTTTCATATGATAAGTTGGTCTTGTTTTATGCTGATTCTTCATTATTACTTAAGATTTCATCCGTTGTCTTATGTGCTATTACATTTTACAACTTTAATGTTAATATGTTCATGTTTAATGCACATTGTAAAAGTTTTTGTAAAGCATGGCTTTTACTGTTTTTTTAGGCGTTCACAAATCATTGGCCGATTTGAGGAGGGTCAACAAGTGGAACGTATGGACACGAGCAGCTCCAACGAGCCCTCTAACACCACACTAATCCAGAGACAAGGCCGTAGTGAGAGACGCTGTCTCACAAACAAACATGTACGATGACTCAAACTTACACTGATAAATGAAAAAAAAATCTGCATCGCATAACATAAATAATCATGATCTGCATGGTCCAATTTATATTTTAAAGGACGTTTTTTTATGTATCTGTTTTTGTAGGAGTTGTCGCTGGATGCAGGAAAGGACCATTCAGTCCCTGATGTCTCCAGCTCCACTTTTGCCAATTTAAGAAGAGCCAAGTCACTGGACCGCAGAGTCACAGAGTCCTCCATGACTGTAAGTTACAACCGTTGTCCTAAAACATAAAGTCAAACATAACTTAGACTGAAAACTGAAAGTAAAACCAACGGCATTTCAAACTTTTATGTTACAGAGGTCTTAAAAACAACTCTACCCAAACACCTTTACAGCATAAAAGAATGTGATTAAAGCTGAAATTTACTGAAGTGCTTCCAGGTGCTACGGTGCTGAACCAGCCTGTCCCTGGGGTGTGACTCACATCAGACTTACTATACCATAAGGGTAAACTGTTAGTGATCTTAGATGAGCTCAGTGGGTGCTATAACACTAATCCATTCGGTGTGTGGTTCATCTCTTTGGCTGAGCTGCAGCTGCCCGAACCCCCACCCACTCACCCACACACATATACACACCTACACAAACACACACACACACACACACACCAATGCTGCCACTGCTACTGATGATTATAAATAGCCGGTGCAGAAGCAGCCACAGTTGTGTGTATATCCCTGGGACAGACGGAAAGAAACTGATTGTCAACATATGAAGTGAAGGCAGTTAGCCATAAGAATGACTCTCTGCCAGGCAGTGACACCACACCGGATGAAGCTCACCAAAAACAAGGTATTATTGAGAGAGTAGAAGTTGGGTTATGGGCAAATGATTTACTTTAGAGTCTATAAACAGACTTAGGCTTGGTTTCAATGTGCAGCAGTTTGTGTTTCACAGGGACAGTCCAGCTCCCGCCAGTCCGTCTCTTCAGCTGGAGCCATGCATTACAGTTCTACAGTTGATGTGTTGACCTAAATGTAAACAAATGTTCGATGTTGGTCATATATTCACATTACATTAGTGATGAGTGGCCATTCAGTGAGATCTTACTATGCAGTGAGATATTAGCACAAAATCTTTCAAGTGAAGTAAGATGTAAAAAAAAATATATATATATAGAACAGACTTTCCTATCGTTCATTGGTCATAAATGAATGTGGATGGAATGCATGATGGTGCATTTGTCTAATTTGTCTCCACTGCAGCCTGATCTTCTAAACTTCAAGAAAGGATGGATGACGAAGCTGTATGAAGACGGGATGGTAATTTGTTATCACTAATATGACAAGTATTTTTCCCTCACTGTCCTAAAGAACTGGTGAAATTAAAGTAACAATGTCTATTCACTTTTTAGTGGAAGAAACACTGGTTTGTCCTTACAGACCAGAGTCTGAGGTACTACAAAGACTCCATAGCTGAGGAGGTAAAATTATACCAGAAAATGTTGGATAGAAAGTATGAAGTGAAAGTCATTTAATAATGATTGTTCTGTTTGGGCCTTTTTTGATCATAGGCCTCAGAACTAGATGGAGAAATCGACCTTTCCACATGTTATGATGTCAAAGAGTTCCCGGTCCAGAGAAATTACGGCTTTCAAATCCTGGTGAGTGTTGATTCTTTGTGTCATCGATCACTCTGTGACATTAATCATGTGTTGAGATGGATCTCATTGTCTGCACGGTTTAACTCTGCTTGTCTCCTGCCAGTCTACAAATAGCCATAGACACCATGTGGTGCAACTTTAGGTATCAGGTTTTGCCATTTCTCTTTTTGAAATGATTCTTTGTCTGTCATGAAGGATGTCACTTGACTTGTCATCTCTGAAGGGCTGACCTCATAGTGGTCTAAATCTGCTGCAGTCTGCTTGTCTCTGAGCTCATGTGCCTCTCATCCTGAACAATATGTTTACCTAACCTCTTGCATTCAAAAGACCTGTCCTTGTGCACAGTTGTTCAAAAACATGTTTTTAAAACACTAATGCACCACAGCAGCTTTCCCCTCCACTAAAGTTATAGTGAAGTGTAACTTAATGGAGCTTAACAGCTGTGAAGTGCAAAGGATCATCCTATGAACGTAATAAGTTAATGTAGTCTTAATGTAACCATTGGACCATTAAACATTTTTAGCACTTGTTGCTGGCAAAATACTTACCAGGCTTGTATGTATGCTTGACATGCCATCATTACTTATTTGATGTCAGTAGGGGCTTGTTTTATGCCACATATAGATTTAAACGTGCCACTCAAATCCAGCCTCCATGAGGAGAAGAGCAGCTACAAGGTCATTTCTTTTGTTTACGTTTGCTTAAAGCAGCATCCCTGGCTTTTCTAGAGGAAGTCAGAAATAGAGTAGTGGAGGGGATCGTTGTGTCTTTGGCTGAGAACAACCTGGGTTTGGTGACGAGAAATTAATAACTCCAGTATTTATATCTGCTCTTAGCTCCACTACTCAGACAGGGAGGAGCTGTTGTTCTGTCAGTTTCAAAGTTGAACCGCAGTATAAAGGTGGATTTTACAGTTTGATTGCTTTGTGCAATCTGGAAAACATCATTTCGCAGGCAGAAATAAGCTGTCACTAGAGGTCACTGTGTATGCAGTTTTAGTGAAAGAGTCTCATACCTTAGAATCCTTTTGTATGGAGTTTTTTTCACTGCTGAAAAGAGTGTAATATTTGTAAAAGGTAGCATGTTACAGTTTAATGTGATATACAAGTACCTCCCATTTATCTGTATCACACTGGCTTCCTCTGCTCTTAAAGCCATGTATTTCTGACATGGAAAGGGAGTTCAAGAAGAAAAAACAAAACTATCAAAACTGGACAATAACCATAAATGATAACAAATGTGAATCACAGAGCCAAGTACAAATCTGTACTCAACTCAACTAGTTTTTTTCATTTCTTTGGCTTTTTATTTTTTTACTGGACACCAAGAGAGTCCTGCACAAGAATTTATATGTGCTTGCCTTGTATGTTTGTGCACAAATGACAAATAAAATACCTTGATCTTCAATCTTTAATTTATTGCACATTAATCTTAAACATTCTGTTTTACTTGTACTAATTTTTATGTTAAAATTGTTGGCTTAATGTATGCTTAGTTCTAATTTTGAGTTAAGTGTTAATTTCAATAAGTATCAGCAAAACAAGACTGAAGTGACATAACTGCAGAGTGGGATCTGGCCATCTGATAAATATTACATTTGTTCATTCTAAAGGAAACTGATCATAATGTAATAAAACAGTTCTTCCGCTTAAACATTTACTCCTCTAATAATAAGATGTATTCTCCAAAACCTGTTTACTAAACCAGGATAGGCGTTGCATTAATTTGGAAATGATATAGTCACATATCCTGTTTTAATTTTCCTTTTAGCTTGTAGAAAAACATCCATTCATTTCATTTTTTTGCATGTCAAAAATGGTATTTTAAGCTACCTGTTATCTCATCCATGTCATGCTTGCCTGTTTTCAGTGTAAAGAGGGAGCATGCACCCTGTCAGCAATGACCTCTGGAATCCGTCGCAACTGGATTCAGGCCATCATGAAGAATGTGCGACCTACTATTGCCCCTGATGTCACTCGGTAATACCCAAAGAGGCTCAACACATAAGCAGTGGCATATATAATACCAGCTTTTCTCACTCATTTTATCTAAATCCGTCTCTCCTCCTCACCCTCTCTTTCCTCTTTCTTTTCCTCCCTCAACCGGTATTTACAACCTGCTTCCAGGAAAAACATCTCTCTGAAACTATCCGTACTGAAGCCCAGGTTGGAGTGCTTGTGTGTTGAATACGTATCTCCCCCTCCTCAAACAGTGATGTAATTGCTCAGCAATGTCAGCCCCAGCGTGTTTGTCGTCTTTCTCTATGTCATGTGATTGTTGAGTAATGTCTCCCTGTCAGTTGTGCCGCTGTAGAGACACCTACTGCAATCACAGCAGCAAAGTGCAAGTAACTTGCATTTTCTGTAGCAGAAGTAGAGGCTGATTTTAAGACATCAGAGCTTATAATATCACAATCCAAGTACAAAACTGCTTGACTGTATAGAGAAGATCTGGGGAATGAGGATCTGTTTTGTTCCGTAACTGTGAGATGGCTCATCAATGTGACATATTCTATATACAGGCTCTGACTTGTATTTACTGAGTCACACACTTTACTCTGCCGGTGTGTCTCCTGGGCCGCTCTCTCCAAGGCGAGAATGTGTGATATTTTTGGCATTTCTGCAGTCGCCTCACAGACACCTCCCTGTCATTCTTGAGCTCTGTCCCCTCTCATTTTCCCCTTACTCACACTTTCTGACACCTCCACACAAAATGATGAAAATAGATTATTCCCTTAGGTCTCTTTTCTTTTTTTCTTTTTAATTGTCCTTTCCCCTAACACTCAGAATGGTAATTTACAGCTCCTATATGTATATATATATATATAAATAAAAAAACATTATTAAAGTAAGTAAAAGCAGGCATCTGCCATTAGGCTTGCTACTGATCATACTTGTAAATGCCAAAGCTGCTTTCAGCCCTGTGCACAGTGTGCCTCAAGTGTCTTCATATTAATGCTTCACATATGTTTTAACCATGCTTTTAAGTGCACAGTTAAATGATGCTGCAGTGCCACAAGTGGAATGCATATTTTTGTTGTCTAGTAAACCTTTATGTAGAAGTATAGTAGCTTGAACTAATAGAATGGAAAATCCACGATCATGTTCTGCATATTGTTTATATTTGTTGTGATTTTGTGTGCATTTCACTCAGGTCCGTTCCTGAGGAAAAGATAAAAGCCCAAGTGATGCTGGAGCCATGTCCACAGGCCACCCTTGAGCCAAATCCTAGTCCTGATGCAACCAAGACTGATGCCCACAGACAGCCAAGTGGCAACAATGCATCCGCCCCACCCTCGGAGCCACGTAAAAGTCGGGTTCGTGAGCGCCGGCGAGAGGGCCGTTCCAAGACGTTTGACTGGTCTGAATTTAAAATGGAACAGACAGAAAAGCCTCCAAAGGAGAGAGCGGACACAGTTGACCTCAGTTCCTCATTCTCCACAACTTCTTCATATTGTTCTCCCTCCTCCTCCCCTTCCTCTTTAGCGTCTTCTCCTGTCTCTACCTCCTCCCTTCAAACGTCTTCTGTATCAGGTGCTCAGCCACCTTCTGTCACAGAAGAAGTAGGAAAAGAGTGTGCTAGGAAGGGAATTTCTCCACATAACACAACCACTACAATCCACAAGCCAAATACCTTTACTGTTAGCGTTACATCCACACTGAACACTGTCCCGCCAGTGCAGTCACCTGTCACTGAATGCCAAGAGCAAGGAAAGATGGAAGTAGACCATCCTATGGCCACGCACACTGCTGGTGAAGACAAACGGGACAATAAAACCCCTGATGTCCGGGAAGAAATTGAGCAGCGCTGGCATCAGGTGGAGACAACACCTTTAAGAGAAGAGAAGCAAGTGCCGATCACCACAACTTTGGGAAACTCCAGTAACTCAGAGAGGCTGCCTGCACATGAGCTCGCTGCACTGCTGGACAAAGAGGTGTGTTTCTTAACCATGAGTATATAAATTGCGTTTTTGGCAGGAGCGCGTCATGTGCCTTTAAATCATTACCTCCGCCAAGGAGGTTATGTTTTTGCTGGCGTTTATCTGTTTGTTTGTTTGTGTGTCTGTCTATTTGTTAGCAACATTACACAAAAAGTTATGGACGGATTTGTCACACGGAACAATCGATTAGATTTTGGAAATGATCC
>JAPTMW010000012.1:10407732-10418828 GCA_029822955.1 Ostorhinchus angustatus | reverse complement strand
TTTTTTGTGCGTGGACATTTTTGTCCACGAGGGTCACCAGAGGTATTTTTTTTGAGGGAGGCATAAGGGTTAATATTATATTAATATTTCTTGTTTCTACTACGGTTGTTTTTGCAGCGTAGTCACACAATATGTGAAGAAAAAGGACACGGCTCAGTTTACCTACAGTAAAATTGCATTACAGATAAAACTAGGCCATTTTCAAAGTTGCATAGATTGCACTTGGACATTATATAGCAGCTAAAATGTACATCTGAGGAAATAAATATGGCTACCAAGAGCAGATAGAGAAACTGACCTTCAATACAGGATTGTAGAATCATTGTATTATTTATTTTGTTATGAGGTTATACTATTGATTTTATGAAAAAGCATAATATAATTCTGAGCTGCACAAATTCATACTTGTATGTCTTTAATGAAACTCTAGTGTCTTAAACACCACAATAAACAAAGTTCATGGTTTACTGGGGACAAATGAAAACTGAACCAGGTAATTATGTTATCAACATATCTACATTTAATACAGTTTCTCAAGCTCTAGGATTTCTCAAGAAAAAAGAACCCTATTTTGTCAAGAAATAAAATTTCAGATACACAAGCAAATTATATACACTGCCTGCACCCAGACATGAACCACCGACAGGCCTAATTCACCAGACACCAGACGTTCAGCTCAAACACATGTAAACTAATAGCAGTGAACTGAAAATGGGTTTTACAAAGAATGCCAGAGAACCAGCACACAAAAACCATGGCTGAGGTATGGAGGAGATTGGATGATCGATCCAGCATTTCTAACATGGTACACTGATCAACTTCAAATCCTTGTAATTCACCATTTAAAGTTAGTTTCACACTGGTGATTGGTTTATGTTAACTGTTTTTTCTTACTCAAATGCGTATTTGTGTGGGTGGAACGGCAAAACAAAGAGCAAATACAATCAGGGTGTGGAAAATCTACATCCATTTTCTCATCTATGCAGAGACTTCATGCTCGATGCAGGGGTCCAGTCCGCAGTCGTTCCAGGCAAAAACAAAGTCCCAGCACATACTCCATCTATGAACGACACTCAGGCAGCGCAGGTCATTCTTCAAAGCAGGTTTTGTAGCATTAACCCCGACAGCTGATATCATCAACCAGAAAACCGCTCAACGTTTTTTGTTTAACATCCAGCAATGTAAAAACCTTGTGTGAACTCTTCTCACATCTGTATCCACTTCAAGATGTTTTTTAAATGACGACCTTATTGTCTTGATTTAAAAAAAAAAAAAAGTAACATTTCTGAATTACGGCAGGTTAAAACGTAAGCGTTATTACATTCAACTTATCTTAATTGTCTGTAATGGGATGTGATATGCCAGAGAGGACAACAGTATGATGGTATGTGTGGTTACTGTAGTTTGTGGCGCCTCCTGGAGGCCGACAGGGGACCTGGTTCCCATGTCTCAGCTGACTCACCTGTTCTGCCAGGTTGACTAAATCATACTAGGTTAAAACAGCTTATTTAACTAATAAAGTCACTGTTGTTTTTCAATCATCACCTCTTAAAACTTTCACACAACTCATTAAAAACAGGCTTTTGGCATTTTTGATACCACTTCAGCAAATATTGATTTAGAAGTACAGAAATGCCCCTCTGTTTAATGAAAAAATACTATGAAGAACTGGAGTTAATTAACAACAAATTAAAGGTTGATGTCTAAATTTATTCTGCCACCTTGATGTGTCTTTTCTATATTGGTGGCATGTGTGAAACACTGGAGTGCAATGCTGATGCTTTCCGAGAATTGTGGCACTAAGAGATAGAAAAAGGAGAGAGAGAGCAGAAAGAAAGCAGGTAGAGACCTGAACGCGTGGCCCCTTTTTTCTGGATAAAGAACTTTAAAGAGAGGGGGGGTAACAGCATGAGAAAATAAGAGGAGGTAAGAGAAGAAAGGACAGAAATAGAAGATTGACTGAGGGGTTTTAAAGGGAGCAGCAGGCCATGAACAGCGAGCCTCAGGAGTTTAGAGCGAGAAGTTTTACAGCAAAGATAAAACGTGGAGAGAAGAGGCAGATCGAGATACACGGCTCCCGTTCGGTAGTCCATAAGTGTGGCTTCTCTCGTTCGTGTAAAGTACATATCCAGGCATCCAGGCAAGGGGTGATCTGTTCTCTATAGTCTTGTGTTGTCCAGGCTTTGAGTTGAGTATCAGGGGGATGAGGGTCAGAGGGGAGGGCCCATTCAGTAGTCCTCCACCCAGCCGTTCTCCTGGATAAAGGCATCGATCACCTCTTTCATGGCCAGATTTGGGATCAGCTGGTCCTGGGTCAGAGGACTCCTGGTGACTGGGTCAAAATGACCCACTCGCTGCACAGGGACGAGGTTAATTGATAGTGTTAGGATTCACATTTACATATTTGTCAATGCAGATAACAAATGGTAGCACCTTTAGTGATCTTCAATAAACCCAGTAGGATGCATTTATGGAGCAGATTTTACTATGTTATTCCTCATGGTCAGAGGAAATTGGAAGGCGTGTCTGTCAAAATTCTGTTTATGTCTTGCACTTTGAAAAGCTGCTGAAAAGTGCATTAACCTGTTGTTTATTATATTAGATTTCTCAAATAATAAAGTAATGCTCTGCATCCTTTCTAGTACCTAGGTGTCTGAACTAGCAGTATAAAGGTATGACTGCTTCTGTCTTTTGACATCAAAAATAGAAAAAAAAGAAAAAATTGTAAACATGCAAAAACTGAGAGAAAGGCACATGTAAAGAACATGTGTGTGAAATTTGAAAGGAATCAGGTGAATACTGTCGAAGACATTGGTTGGACAAATTTTCTAAGTTGAAAATTTCCAAACTGAAATTCAGCCATCAAACTGTACACTGCATCTCTCCTAGTGGTAGAGAACATGTGTGAAATTTAAAAAAAAATACATAAATGGGTGAATAGTGTCTGAGAAGTCAGTTTGACTTCTTTATAATTTAATTTTTAATAATTTCATAATTTATAGTCTCGATGAAAGTACACACTCTAGAGGGCGGGGCTATACAGATACAGCAGCAATTCCATATAACACTACATAAACTGGACAGGATACTCCATGATACTTCATTATGATTGAATCAGTTGTAAAGTAAAACTTGGGCCAAGGGCTGACAAGAACGGTTTAATTTCATGTTAATAACTACTGAAACATTATATATATCTTAAAATATCTTGTAACTGACTTAACTTTGGAATACAGGTCAGAAATTTACCAACCCAATGTCACAAACCACTGGACAATATGCAGAAAAACACCTACAAGTTATTCTTATTAAAGGGCACAGTACTACCATCTTCAAATAATGAAGTTCTTACATGTTTGCATAGATAAATATTAGTTCACTTGATATCTTGGTTGATTAAATGAATGGGGGAAAAAAGCATTGGTGGTAGGTTTTTTTTTTTTCAAACACACTACCTTCACCTGTGGGTGCTGCATCCGGCAGGATCAAATATGTTTAACATCAGTGATTCCATTGTTGTGTATTTATTATTTTCCTATGGCTGCATAAAGGCTAGATTATAATATTTAGTTAGTAATAAGAACCCTCTCTAAAGCAGACTGTCTATTTACCTGTAGGTGCTCTTCAATGTCCTTGCGATCATAGGTGATTCCACTTGGAGTGATGCAGGGCTCCCTCATCAGCTCAAAACTGATCTTACCGCAAAGGTAATCTGGGATCTCCCGTTTCTGTTGAAATGTTGAAATACATCATGAGTCACTCTGATCTACAACTGAGAAATTGAGGTAGAATGATTTGCTCGTCTTTCCTCGTCTTATACGGTTCATTACTGTAACTCTTGTGACCAACATTTTACTTGCGTGACTGATTTTCTGCTCAAATATAACCTATGATCATATTTCAACATACAATGACATTTATACTGAAAGTATCATCCAAACGTTTAAGTCAAGTTACTGTGTTAAACATATTGTGACATTGATTCTTATCAGCTCAGCAGTGGGCCACACTGACAGTTAAACCTTTTAACACATACAGAAGAGAAACACCCTGCTAGCAGTATCATTTCAACTGACAATTACATGACAACTACTACCATTGGGTCAACAACTATCTATAGCAAAGATAATTAATCACTAGAGGCATCAGCAAACAAACACTGACGGTTACTATAGAAACAACTCAGGATGGAAATAGGACATGTCTGTCACGGTTTTTCACAAATCAAACTTGAAATCCTTAAATGGTAGGCAGGAGATTAAATAAACCACACAAACACAACACAGGAGGAATACGTTAACATTAAAGACGTATCTGAATGGAGACATAAGTGTGCACACGTAAGTGGGTTAGAGGCTATTTCTGTTGTTGCTATATCAACCATCAATGAAAGTAGTGTGAAGGAGGTGTATACGGTTATAATGTGTGCGCATGTGGATAAAGGTGATCAGTGTGCATCTCTCTTTGTGTTGGATGGCTTACAAATAACTGAAGTTACATATAATGTCATGCTCAACATTTGATACAAATAATTACACTTGCAATACCTTATATCATATAATTTTTAAACTCACTTTTCTTTTCTCATCCACTTGAGAGAACAGCTCATCCATGTCCATTAGGTACTTGTCCTAAGTAGGTCACAAATGCACATTACCAATTATTACATTTACTATACATGTTTTAACTTTATATTACAATCTACATCTACTAAATTAGTTATGTGCATGCGTTGTTAAATGTCTGTCAACCTGTTAATCCAAATGACATGTAAAACGTACGTGTTTTGATGAAATCTTGGCAGCATCTCCTCCATTTTGATTGTCGTCTTGTTTTTCCCTGTATTCTTCTAGTTCTCTGCATTAGTGAAAAAGTTACCAACATCCTGAGCAAATAATATTTCACTAGCATGCCAAATCCATCTCAGTTATTTGTCACTTGATCACGAGATCATCAAGCAAACATTCCATTCATGCTGAATACTTCACAGTCGTTCTTTGTCAGTCTCACCTTTCCTTCTCAGCCAGTATGAGTTTTGTCAAATAAGCATGTAACTCGTTCTCCTGGTTGATGCGCTTCTCCTCAATGCTGTTCCAGCGTTTCTTCTTGGCAATACGCAGGGCGCTGGGGATGTCATCTCCAAAATTAAGCCTCTGTTCTTTTGCCAAATTGTAAGCTGTACAATAAAAACATCATTACTACAATGCTGAATTACCAGTAAAATGTTTCCCACAACATTTTTACTTCTTAAGCCCCAAAGATGTCACCTCACTGATGCAGATTTCTACAGCTGACATGTCATTGTAAAACATTTTATTAATAAACCCTGCTGAGATGTATGTTAGCAAATACCCACTGTAGCTGTACTGTGAATTTAACCAAAAGAGTTTAGGTAAGAGCACACATCTCATCTATTAATGAATTATAACCATCACTGGTATGAAAGGGTTATAGATGATTCTTGCATCACCATTTCAACTCCAACAACACTCTAAGAGACACTGACAAGATATTTTTTAAAAAAGATGTGTGAATAATAAAATATGTGAGCAACATAAAGAATTAGATTGTGCAATTCATGAGAAAGCTTTCCCTTATCACTTCCATATAAGCCTGTCAAAGTTGTGTCATCTCTGAAACTTTATTCTGACCTTTCTGCAGGTTGCCAATGGCCTCATCATAGTTCTCCAGCTCCAAGTGACACTGGCCCAAAAAGAAGTGGGCCTTGACCGACTGACTGTCCAGCTCCAACGCGTGCTTACAATCGGCCAGAGCCTTGTCATGCTGCTGCAGCTTCACATGGCACAGAGCCCTGTTAGTGTAGTAGACTGCCACTGATGGATTACGGTTCTAGAAAAACAAGACAACAGTAGAAATACATCACAATAATATTATGACAATGGAAAGGCTGTTCTGATATATTCTGAGAAATCCACACATTCATCCATAAAGACACCCACAATAGCTTTGCTGTAGCATGTAGCAGCCTCCTGGTACTTGCGACAGAGGAACAGCCGGTTCCCCTGCTCCTTCAGCTCCTGCGCGGTGGAACTCTTCTCCGGGCTGCCGGCCATCTTCTCCACCGGCTCCGCGGGGCCCGCCTCGCCCTGCTTCCCTATCCTGTTCCCCGTCTCTTCGGCTGGCTTACAGACAGGTTCAAGAATGCCCTGTCCCTCCTGGATCTCACTATCTACTGAAGATAGACAATGCATGTAAAATAAAGTCAATGTTCACGACATCTATTCACTGCAATACACCTGCAATGCGCGTCTTTAGCGAAGGTGCAGCCTCGATGCCACCCAAAAGGCATTCGTTTAATTCGCTGACAGTGCACACAGCTGAAAAATACAGCGAGGTGGCTAGACTGCCGGCAAATTAACTATTAATGTGACGGACATTAGGAGGGACCAAATGAGCAGCAGAGCTAGTTAGCCAGCCGTCACCAAACATAATACACCCTCACACACACACACACACACACACGCACTCAGTCCTAACGATAGCAGGCTGCGCGAGCCTTTTAAATGTAACGTTACACCACTGGTATAGATGTTGTACACAGAAAGCGTAACACAAGAAACAGACTTATCAGCGTTTCACTCACACACTATAGATACACCTATGATGCAGAGGCCAGCGCAGTGACAGACTGACAACGTCGCCAACTTTAGTTAACTGCAAACAAGAGATCGGTGCTTAAATGTTAGCTATTTAGCTATACTAGCATGCTAAGCTATGTTGTCGATTTACTCCGGGAGGTGTAGTCGTCGAAAGGAAACCATTCCCATTTGCTGTTATTGACTATAGATGTGAAATGTTTGTCTGTTTGAACTCCATTTATGTACAATCACAAAATAAAGCTATTAAAGGCCTCAAAAGTCGTCTTTTCACTTAGCTACATTAAACACCGCTAGCTAACCCCAGAAAATTGATATTAGCTCATGCTAGGTTAGCCTGCTTTTTACTCAGGTTGCTGCTGCTTAATTTTTGCTTTATTGAACGTTTGGTCTAGTTTGACCATTTTTAATTCTCACCTCGAAGAAGAAACTTTACATACAGCTGAAACGTGTTCTACATCAATCGATATAAAACCGTAATCGACTATTTTCTTCCATACGAGCTGTCATGACAGATTGTTGTTATGCTGACGTCAAGTGACTACGCGCGTCGGCGACGGAAGCCGACACGTTTATAGTCTCATAACCAGAAATCTGTCCCATTGTAGAGACATTTTAGGACAAACTGTGTTTTAAACTTGTTGTTTGACTTTATCTCTGCTGTATAGTTAGCCTATCTTGGGTGTGTGACTGGGTACCTACTGTCCACGGTATTTTTTCTACATTTAGTTTGTCTGAAAAGAGACAAGCAGCAAAACACAATATGATACAGCAGATGGCGCTCTATACTCACGAGTTTTCTGCAAAATTTGACTGCCTCATGTTCAAATACAGCCAAAACGTTTAGGATCTCAATCGTGTGATGCTCAACTACCAAGCTACTTGGAATTCAATACAAGTGAATGGTTATGTGGAGGAAAAATAAACCCACTGTCCCCTCCAAATATACACCACTGACTACCTTGAAAACTCAGATTCTCACTTCGAAAGTTGTCAAGTTGCACACAAGTATCACAAATACAAACAGATATATCACTGGTGAATGCACTAATTGCACAATAGTTCATGTTTCTCGAGTTAGAATTAGAAAATATTAAACTGAGAATACTTGGCGAGTAATACGTCATTATTTGTTTTAGGATTTCTAATGGTAAAAATGTTATGTTTGATATTTAAAATGTTATGTTTGATATTTAAAAGATATAAAGAGGAAAACATGAAAGTAAAGAAGAAAATCGATGCTTAACTACATCAAGAGAACAGGCAGATCTTTTTTTTTTGTTCACTCATACATTAAGCTATGTTCTCCAGAGGTTCATGGTGAGATTCAATGTTTCTTACCTTCTTCATTAATCTAAATGCACTAAAGGATACATAATATTTCAGATATGAGTTGTTGTTTCTGCAGATTCAGCGCACAGATGAAGGATACAACTGTCTCTGTACCACAAATAGAGACTGTTAATTCAAAGACTTCATAACAATGATTTATTTATTTGTTGGAGCCATTTTCAGACAGATGAAAATCAGATTAAGATCAAGAATTTAGTATATATTACCAGGGCCATCCCACCCACAGAGAGATTCAGCCACACACATACAGATCCATAGATGACCCCTGCACACCCACAGGCCTTTATATTAAGAACATTCAAGTTTATCCATTGAGGAATTAGTGGGGCTGTGTCTGTAGACAGGGTCACTTTCATCCCAGCTTGTCGGGCTTCTGTGAAGACACTGCACAGACATCAGCGGGTGAAGATTAGGGAACATCCCCTGAGCAAACATACTGATAAATGTCTTAGGGGGGCCGTTGAGTTGCAAACCCACCACCAGCTCTATGTGTCCCCAGCTGTGTTTACCTATCTCTGCCACTCTATTCCCCTGATCCCCGAGAACACCCACCGACCCAACCAACCCCCTGGTCCCTTTACTGCAAAAGTGGGGTTTTAGACCATTCACCAAAGACTAATGAGGACAAACACCCTAATATTTGAAGTTTGAATTGAAAAATATTAAAGCGCATTCACACATACATATCTTGGCAACACCGCACAGTAACTAAGTTGGAAATTTTTTTTCCCCCTTTATAACATTTTAATATTTTTTGTCATTTTAATTAAGAAATAAAAAAAAAAAACACTAGAAACACATACCTGGGTTAAAAAATGTCATTCAAAAATTACTAGAAAGATTTATTGAAAATAGAAACAATGAGAACAAACACCAAGGTCAATTATACCTTCCAAACTGAGCTTAAATTTGATTTAACATGTCTTTGCAACACCTTAATTTAAAATAAAGTTAGTTTTAAAGCGCCAAAGTATAAAAACATCACTATGCTTATAATAGAATGTATCTATATTATTTATTCTTGTAAAGCTCCAGGAACAAATTCAATTAAATTTGTCTGTCATAAAGAAAAAGTTTAGATCATGTCAAAATCTGACATATCAATATATTATCAGGTTAAACTCAATCTATGAAGTACTTGGAATAATTACGGAGATGAGGGATTTGCTGCATATTTGCCAAGGATTACAAGAAGAAAAGACACTTTCTCTTCATTGTTATAGTTCATATGAATACTGTTTGAAGTGCTCAGTGCTTATGTTTAAACTGCCTCAGCTCTTCATCCTCTCTCCTGTCCAATATCCCAACCGTCATCCTTTGCCATCCCCCCATCGAACCAATTGCTGCCCGCTGCACCAGCTGGCTGAGCTTCTAGTCACCTTGGCAACAAGACCAGGAAGTTGCCTGGCTCCTCTGGCAGAGCTGAATCGCTGCCACTTCCTGATTGATTCTGGTCTTTCTTTCTGCCTATGTAGTCGTTTTCCCATTTGGCAGTGGTCTCTGCTATTCAGCGCCAAAGCTCCTGAAAAGAGAAAAAGGCCGAACACACTCTCCTTAGCATTAAGGGAAACCTGAGGTTCAAATGGGTAAAACAAAAGCAGTATTTATCCACAATGGTGGCCCTTTGTTTGGTGAGCTTGCTCATTTTGAGAAGGGGAAAGGCTCATAGACTTATTGCAGTTTGTTCAAGTGGGTCTGAATGCAGCATGTAAAAAAAAGAATGGTTTTACTGTCTCAACTGAAAAAAACAACACAAATGAAGGAAATTATTGTTTAACTTAATGTCTGAAGTGATGAAACAGCTGCAGCCTCTTTTAGTGAAATGATGGACATGTCACTGGGGCATTTTAATAAACAGCATTATATTCAGATACTAATCTTGCTGCACTTCACAACTTTTTCCCTTCCATGTATTTGCTCCTATTATCAGCTGGTATCCAAACACTGACACAAAAGAATCTTTAAACACAAATATAAGCCTTATACAGACTCCAAACATGCTCACACATAACCCACAACTTCATACACACTTTTCCTTAAGTTGGATACAGAACTGATACTTGTAGTGAATTATTTTTACAGTGTGGTATTACTAAATACATACACATGGAGTTCTAAATCCCTTTATTTCACCTTTATGCTGTTTTAGAAAAGGTTAATTAAATAAAATGTATGCAGAAGCTACTATAGTTACTGTACCAGAAATAAATGTTTGTGAATGAGGCTTCAGTGTGACTCCTGTAGGTTAGAACTCACTGATCAGACTAACAAACTGGGACTTTTTCTCTGTCAACTGTGTTCACTAATCATTTATAAATAAAAGACCGTAGTTTGACTCTGAACCCTTGCACGCTAAGGGAGAATCTTTAGGTTAAGAGTTAAATGAGGGATATCCTGATGCTAACCTCAAGGCAAGTAAGAGAAAGCCCAAATATACCCAAGGGTTCAAAGGTCATGCACACACCTTTGTGGCTCTGATTAAGCTTCCTGACAAGAAGGGGGGGGTGGAATAGCTCATCTCCCAAAGAACACACTCATAACCTATATTTAGATTTCAGACTTGCAGACACACAAACAGATTTAGTTATTGCGGACGGTTCAGTTATGTGGATTTTGTTTCTCACATGGATCCCAATTAAATTCAGAACTTCAGCTGCACATGATCATGATCAAACAGCCTCACAGATATATTTTACTCCTCAGAGTAATATTGATTTATTCACTTCAGTGTTTCCTCTGTTGTCTCTGTTATAGGCCCATTAGTTTAAAGTCCAGCCCCTCTGAAAGACAGCAACCTGAAATCAAAGCTGCTGTGTTAGTCCAAAAATCCTTCGCACCCTGGGGGGTTAACAACACTCTGACTGAGACACCCCTGCCTCCTGAAAGCGCTCACACAGACACACTGTGGATGGATGTGTGACGGCTGGGGGTGGAGGTGACCGCTGTGCTTGCAGAAGTGGTGGGGGAGAAGCGTTACAATAGAGTTTTTGGAGGGAAATCAAAACTCCTGAAATGCAGAGGGAAAGTCATCCATTCATTCAAAACTTAGTAAGTAGATAGATAGATAGATAGATAGATAGATAGATAGATAGATAGATAGATAGATAGATAGATAGATAGATAGAT
>JAPTMW010000012.1:10300795-10322816 GCA_029822955.1 Ostorhinchus angustatus | reverse complement strand
GAAGAATTCAGACCCAAGCAGAGCATTTACAGTTTATGTAGACCACAGGGAAATGTTTTAAAATGCATAATTCCATTCAAAAAGCTAAATATCACCCCTTTAAGTGTGGAATTTCAACTTTAATTCAATGGGTTTAACAAAAATACTGGATTAACTATTTAGGAATTACAACCATTTTAAACATGGGCCCTTCATTTTCAGAGAAGTAACTGGACAAACAGAATGTGTCCTGTTGTAGGGATATTCTATGACAAATGAAGCAGATAAAAGGTCTGCAGTTCATTCCAGATGTTGATGACCTCCTTCGTTTGTACTGACAACTCTTTGGTTTGATTCAGCAGAAAAAACTAGAGAAATCTATAACACAGACTTTAGCAGTGGCCAAATCAACAATTTGGTACATTATTAACCCATAAAGACCCAAACATCTACCATCTACTGATATAAACTGTTTAGTCCCTGTTGATCCACTAATCCTATCGATACATGTAAATGGTGCAAAAATACAGTTTGTCATCTTTTCATGGTCATCATTTGGAAATTCAGAGGCTCCGTAGTTACTGCGGAAACACCGTCATCTTCCACACCATTGATTCAACGGAAAAACCCATGGACTTAGATCAATGACAGTGAATGGAGACACTGGGTTTATGTTCAGTCTAATCTAATGATTGATTCAGCTGAAAAAGTCATTTTTTCTTCAGTTTTCCCTATTTTTTGATACAACAATCCTCAACTTTACTCTTTACTTATGAACATCTACATGATTAGTAAATGAAATGTAGGAAAATACCTGATTTTCACTGGGAAAAAAAAAATCACAAAATGCCGAAGGTAATATTACAATAAATGGTAATATATCACTTAAGTAAGGACGGTTAAATATAGAGAAAGATTCAATTGGGAACTGCCACAAATATCACACTGGGTCCTTATGGATTAAAAAGAAAGAATCCACTGGTGAGCTCATCAACACCAAAAGGCTTGGTAGATGATGGAAAAGACAGCTAAAAAGGATTATCATAGCATTTTGTTGGTGAAGTAAAAACATTTTACAACATCCAACAAGATAAAGAACCTGAAGAGATGTCGTTACAGTCTACAATCAATAGGCGTCTTCATGAAGGTAAATAAAGTGGCTTAACAAACAACTGGTAGCACTCAACAACGGGAAGAACACATTAGAATTTGACAGAAGACATCAAAAAAGCTTATATCGCTTATACCAAAACAGTGGTAATGGAAAAGCCATGCCACATGTCCAACATGGTGGGGGCAGTGTCACAATATGAGCATGTATGGCTGCCAGTGCAGTAGGGTCACTGGTGTTTATTGATAATGGGCCTATGATACAAGTAACAGGATGAATGATGACGTATACAGGGCCATCCTCTGCTCAGATTCAGCCAAATGCAGCAAAACAGGGAGGCCAGCGTTTCTCACTGCAGATGAATAATGACCCAGACCAGACTGCAAAAGCAATAAAAGAGCTTTTGAAGGTAAAGAAATGGAAAGATCTTCAGTGGCAAAGTCAATCACCTGATTGCAACAAAATAGAGGAGCTTTTCAGTTTCAGAAGACTAAACTGAGGGCACAAATACCCACAAACAAGCAATACCTGAAGGCAGCTGTAGTAAAGGCTGAGCAAAGAATCCCCAGGAAGAAATTTGGTTTTGGGGAGGCGAGGATATTGTTTTTGGTTCTGTTTTTTTGTTTGTCTGTTTGTTTGTCAGCAACTTTACGCAAAAACTACTGGACCAATTTCCATGGAACTTTCAGGAAAGGTGCGAAGTGGTCCAGAATAGACCCCGTTAAATTTTGGTGAATGTAGGTCAAATGTTAAGGTCAAGGTCACCAACAATGTGTTTTCACAATGATAAGAGACAGGGCAAATCAGGTAAAATGTTTGTAGGGTGAGGTTTGTTGTGCCTGGCACCACTTGTTTCTATAATGATCTTAATTTGACCAATTACTTTTGAGCCTCTGAACATGGAGACTATGTTTAGAACATGAATGTGAAACTCATGTTAGTTCAGGGGCCACATACAGTACAATTAGATCTCAGTAAAAAAAAAAAAAAAAAAAAGGAAAAAAAAACAAAACAAAACAAAACAAAAGAAAAGAAAACAAAACAAAATAAAAGAAAATAAAATAAAACAAAATAAAAGGTTTTAATGTGTTTTTTTTTTTTTTTTTTTTAAATGTGAATAGCATGAACAAACATGAACCTGAAATTTTTTGTAAGGAAAATAAGTGCAATTTTAACAATATTATGCCTCAGTTTACACATGTGCATTCCAACTTACAGATCACAGTGGATCTACAAATACACAAACCAGTTAATAATAGACAGAATATTACACTTAATTCTCTTCAGACATTTGAGGTTGTTCACATTTGTTCAGGTTGTTGACATTTTTTTGTGAAAGGATAGTTTTTCAAAATAAATATTCTTCATTACACTACTTTACACTAAAACAAAGAAATAAATTTGCAGTTGTCATTATTTATAGGTTATTGTGTTATTATTTTACTGGTTGATCCACTTTAGATCATATTGGTCTGTATGTGGAACCTGAACTGAAATGATGTTTACATCCTTAATTGTTAAAATCTTCAGTGTAAATTTTGCATTTAATTAATTCATTCCACAGGTCCAATTGGAGCCTTTGGGGTGGCAGTTTTGGCCCACGAGCAGTGTGACACCCCTGGTTTAGGACTGTTATCCATTTATTAAACCCCTTAAATTAAAGCTGCAAGTCCACACTTCAGTCAAATGTTGATTGTTTAATTTCCAATCCACTGTGGCAAAATAACAAAACGTGTGTTACCGTCCAAATATACATGAACCTGACTGTATACAAAGACTTATCGAAAGCATTAGTACAAAAACCTAACACTCAAATTTCACATGAATCTGATTTGAAATAAATGTTTGGACAACATTTGTTTGTAATCTAACAGACAGACTTCCTTCTTCTAACTATCTACAAACCACAATGACCATTTCACCCTTGGACACTTTATTTGTTCCTGACAGAATGGGTAAGCACCGAATTTAAATAGGAACGCAATCACAAAAAGACAATAAAGGAAGACTTATTAATCTAAGCAGATAAGACTTCAGAATGTCACCTCAAGTCGAGGATAAGATGAATGAGAGGAAGGAGCACAGTCTGGACATTCTAACTCTATCTGACATGCTGTTTCAGTGATAAGGGTGAACAGTTTCATAATGAGGACATTTGTTCTTTATTTAAACCAGTACAAAATGCAGGAACCTAGCACCGATACATAAACTGTAAAATAATTTCAACTTTTTTCACAAATAAGACTCATAAGGTTAAAGGATCATTTAGATTCCCAAAAGTAAAACTATCATATATATTCAAACTATTAAAGTGCTCATGTGTGAATTTATGCAATCTCAAACACCGGACAGTAGAGCTGACCCCTGAAAGCACATCATATGAAACATACACTATAAGAACTGGGACACATTGAATTCAGGTGTTTCTTTTCTAATGGGTCTGGGCTATAAAACAATAAAGACAAATGTCATAATAAAGTTTTATATCATGATAAATATTGCTTTGCATTGCTTAGTTTGGTTTAAATTGTCACCTTTGCTTCCAAACTGCCTCACAGATGGCTTACTTAATTTCTCTCAACATTGATTTTGTTTTTGTTTTGCTTTTTTTTATCCACGACTATGATTTTAACTGTTTTACATCTAAATTTCTAAAATATTTTTCATGCTCTGACTGTAAATGATATTTTTCTATCACAACTAACCATCTACTTTCGTCACATCTCACTTAGGAAGAAAAATCTTGCATTAAACTTTAAGGGAATATTGTTGTTTATAAATTATATGGACAATAATATTGGGACACATCATGGCTAAAGCTGTAAGATGTCCTGTTTATGCTGATTTAAGATCATATTTCCTTAAAGTTTAATGGGAGATTTTTTTTCCTAAGTGAGATGTGAAGAAATTAGATGGTTAGTTGTGGCATAAATAATTTACAGTCAGAGCACGAAAAATATTTTACATATTTAGAAGTAGAGCATTTAAAATCATAGTCATGATAAAAAACAAACAAAAACAAAATCAATGTTGAGAGAAATTAAGTAAAAGCCATCTGTGAGGCATTTTGGAAGCAAAGGTGACAATTTAAACCAAACTAACCAATGATAAAATAAATAAATAAATAAATCAATGTTGAGAGAAATTAAGCAAAAACCATCTCTGAGGCATTTTGGAAGCAATTATGACATGTGCCATTATTGTTTTATAACCCAGATACCTGAATTCAAAGTGTCCCAATACTTTTGTCCATATAGCGTATGTCAGGAGACCCCGCAGTCAAGCTTTCAGGAGTTTTTTCCTACCGTTGTGACAGTGACAGCTTATTGAGAAATGCCTGGTGATCATGCCTACTGCCTACAGTACTAGACTGTGGGGGCAGGGTTATGATCTGGGGTTGCTTCATTTGGTCAGGTCTAGGTTCAGAAATGTTATGTATCCAAAGCATGAGGTCAGCTGACTGAATATACAAATATACCTGAATATACTGAATGACCAGGAGTGAACGCCAGTGGATTTTGTCTTCCCTAATGGCACAGATTCCAAGATACCAATGCTAGGATTCAACAGGCTCTAATTGTTAAAGAGTGAATCAGGTAGCATGAGATCTCATTCCAGACATGGATTGCTCACCAGAGCCCAGACCTGAACCCCAATGAGAATCTCTGGGATGTGATGAAGACATTGAGCAGCAGTAGATGCTTTTTTTCTTTATGCTCATATCTGACCACACATCATCCCTGCATTCACTCACATAACTACCTTAACTGTTACTGCATCAGCTTTAGTCTGAGCAAAGCCATTCCTGATTTTTAAATGTTTGAAATATGATCCTGTGTCTTGTAAATTTCATTCGGTCAAAACCCACAAACATGGATTTTCTGATTGAAGGATATGTAAAAGTGCATTCATTAATTAAAGAATGAGTAGTCAAATCTTGGTATTGAACTGAAATGACAAAGTTCTGAGTCACGTACTTTCTTATAACTGAAGCAGCTTCATTCCTGGATTGCGATCCAATTTCTAATTTAACCATGTGAACTTTTATCTCTTTAAAAATCTGTACTAGAGACAAGTCCCAGAAGATAGAGGTTACTGCAGCAGGAAATGAATATTCCTGCGGGTGGAGATATGCGGGAATTGAGCACAATACCAAACCTTTGAAAAAAGAAGCAGCAGTAAAAATAGCCATCAATGAGGAACTTAGTAAAGCTGTCATCAGACCTATTAAACTCTTTGGAATATCCGGCAAGTGGGATAAGCTATTTTCCCACTTGTTTGTTTGAATGTTATTTTCCCATCTGGGTAACGTCACAGTACTACGTGTGAAAGTAATCCCACTGCAGAATTCAGGACGAGTGCCCTGACTCACGTATTCCTCTAAAGACAATATCAGACCTAAAATCACATATTCCCCAAGACACATACAAACAAACTGTACAGGAATGAACACACACATCCTTTTAGTGACCTGATTTAATCTTTGCAAGAATGGGAAGGGTACTCCTTTTGGACCATGCTGGCAGAGGGACCTCATGTATGTGCGTGAGTGTACGAGGCACAGTGTGTTTAGAAAAGTACATCCCCTCCGAACACACCCAAACTAACAGAAACAGTCGCATATATACACACTGAAGAGTTCCTTCCCGCTGCATAGGTCCAGTAAAAGTCCTTAATCATGTCCTGTGTTTAAAAATCTATTCCATGGATTGACATAAACAAAAGCCTGACTGAGGTGAATCTTTTTAAATTACATCATCTGTGTACATGGCACTTTGCAGGTGGAGCTGTCAGAGAGTTTAGTGCCTTTTATTAGTCAGATTTTAAACAGAGGGAAAAACGACAGATGAGCAGTGTGCTGCTTTCCTACATGTCAACCACAACTGACAAAGGTGCTGAATGAAATAAGGGCTGAAAAAATCAAGTGGTAACAATGCCCCATTCTACACAGAAGTCCAAATCAATTGGCTATGGCTCTCCCAGAGCAAAGTGTTATAGAGCATTCTGACAAAAGTCAAGGTTGAAGTAACAATACTACCCTTGTGGCCTTTGTTTAGCCTTTGAACTGTAGCCCATATAGAAAGACGAACCAGGGGAAGTGATGACAGCAATCAAACAGGGATGTGCCCAGTGTGGGCATGCTCCTTTGCACGTCTCCTCACTGGGAAAACTCCACTGAGCTGACAGTAAAGTAGTATGTAATGACTGACAAAGCTGACAAAGCTACCTTCACTGAACATGTTTATTTTTTGTTTATACAACTTGTGAAGTAATGTGACATGATGATCTCCTCAAGAGGCAGTGATGGGGCCTATCACAGCTACCAACAGACAAAGGAAGGGAGGAGGGGTGGCTGTGTGGTTGGCATGTACAGATGAACAGTCATTCAATCTCACATTCACACCTATGATGGTGTATCAAACACTATAAACAGCAATATGTAACAATTGTCCCAACTGACTGGCCATCAAATTAACCAGTTAAAATTAATCTCAGCATACTTCAAAGTATAAAGTCAGAAGGAAAAAACACCAGAATTTGAAAATTTACAATGGACACTTGAATCCACCTATTTATCCACAAATAAAGCATCAGAACCAGAACCAGAATACGTTATACTTGCACCTAGTTTTGCTCTAAACTACCTTCCATCAGCCTGCCCCACAAATGTACAGTAGCTTACCACCACCAAAGTGTGAATGCGAGAGTGAATGAATAATGGATCAATGATGTAAAGCACTTTGGGTGCCTTGAAAAGCACAAGAGAAATCCAATCCATTATTATTATAATTTCCATTATTATTTTCATTATTGAACAACTTGCTTGACACCCTACCTCTTGATGAGTTTAATGGACTTGAAAGCTTCATCCATATCGTCGATGGTCAGGTAGAAGCTGAAGTTGAGCATAGCGTCTCGGGTGGCCTTCTCACAGTTCTCCAAGCCCACAAAGTCTCTGAGAGTCAGCCTGGACACCATGTTGACAATATGAGGAGCTGGCCGTCTGGATGGCTGAGGGTGGTGTGGGGGGGCAGATGATGTAGCTGAAAGCTCTGTCAACCCTGGATCTTTCTCACCAGGCTGAGGTAGGGAAACATGGTGATACTTCTTCAGATAAGATCATGACAGTGAGTCAACTGTAAAATCTGATATTCTCATAGGCTTTGAGTTTATGGGTACAGAGCAAACCAAACAACAACAAAGCATCACAGAACAAATCGACTCATCTGGACAAGATACAGGGAAACTGGACACCGCATAGTGAAATCTAGATATTTCACTTTGTCAAAGAGGAATGCATTTGTGCAACTGATCACTGGGAGTCAGTATTTTCATATTGCTTAAATGCAGTGCAAGGAATACACAATCACAGATGCCGGAAGATGGGGATCAGTAATACTGAAGCTATCTGAATGCTGTGAAGGGGTGACAGGCACTTACTTCAGGACGAAAGACACCACCCCTCCGATATAACAGCTGGGGTGTGTTAGACCAAACACAGAGTTTCACATGATTTTGCAAGTAAGAATAGAGATGGCGCAAACAAAAACACAAGGAATATGTTTTCCCTCAAAATTTTACAAATATACCGACAACTTTGTAGAGAAAAACCCTATTTGTTCTGTAGTAAACCATCCAGTGAGGAAGCAACACACAAACACAAAGATGGTTATCATCCTCACCTTGCAGCTGAAGTAATAGTAGGGTACATCCAGTGCAAGGAGGGTCTGGAGGCCTCCTGGTTTAGGGTAGCAGTCTTGTAAAAGGAGTCCGTGCTCCTGGGTGCAGAACAGTGTAACAACCGACACATCCACCTGAGTGGAAAGAAGGTAAGAGTCAGGCTTTGAGGAAATTACTTCAAATTCACATTTTCATTCATTCATTTACTGAACACCCTTTATCCTCACTAGGGTTGTGGGGGTGCCGGAGCCTATCCCAGGTACCTATGGGCAAAGGTGGGGTACACCCTGGACGAGTTGCCAGTTCATCACAGGACTGACATATAGAGACGAACAAGAAATCACTCACACATTCACACCTATGGGCAATTTAGATTAACCAATTAACCTATCAGTGCATGTCTTTGGATGGCGGGAGGAAGCCGGAGTACCTGGAGAGAACCCACACAGACACCGGGAGAACATGCAAACTCCACACCCTGGTTGGAATCAAACCCAGGACCATCTTGCTGTGAGGTGACAGTGCTATCCACTGCACCACGGTGTCACCCTAAATTTGCATTTAGTCTGTTAAAATGAATTAAGTGTTACAAAGAAGTATTTACCGCATCAAAATACATAGATGATGAGGATTCAGAGCTGATCGGTATAGTCTCACAAACAAAAAGACGAGGTTCATTCTCATCCCAGAAGTGAGATACTGGACAGCGACCACTGAGCTCTGTCCCTTCAAACTCTTGCCTGAAACACAGAGTATAGATACACAGTGAACGGGGAAGAAAATGTGACTCATCAGAATAAAAACAACATCAAAACCAACTTTGGTTACCTGTCGCTGTCCTCAGATTGCATGATACCACTGGAGGGTCTGCCAGTGAAGAAGTCAAAGTGTGTCACAGTGTCCATCTCAACATCGTAAAAGTACACTTTGTGATCGGGTCGTCCATTTACCTGGGAGGACGCAGAGATGCATTAAACCTGCTGCTCAGTCAGCCAGAAACCTTAACCACCTCTAAAATAAAGGAGATCTCTCTTATCTTTTTGTTTTGTTTAGTCTTGATGATATGCTCACTCATCTTAAAATACTATGTACCTTTATGGTATTAAAATCAGGTTAAAGTACTGGTAGTTTAAATAAATAAATATCAGTATTTGTCCATGAATATGCATTATCATCGGCATTTTAAAAAAAGTGTGGCTGTGATCCAGTTACCTGAGAGATTAGGATGCTGACTTGGCTACCATTGGCATTACATTTGACTGAATTCAAGGCTCCCAGATTAGATATCTGGTCAGTCAGGTTCTTAGCACTGCAGTGAGCTTTGGCATCTCTGTTAAAACATACAATGACACTGGCATTGAAGGACATCAGTCTGTTTGGCATTAACATGGGTTTCATTTTGCGTAATTCAATCAGAAGGGATATTTATAAACACATCTACATTAACCCTTTACCTTCGGGAAAGGTCAAACACTCTGATGTGTGCTGTGTCTGTGCCCACCACCAGGTAAGACTGGCACACACTGAGCAGAACAGGGTTTCCCTCTGCCTTGGAGAATGTTAGGAGCTGTTTCACTGTGCCCTAAAAAGGAAGAGAAAGGGGACAATTAAACAGATTTGTGGTAGTGGAACTTAATTAGTAGATTATCTTTTGAGATATATTTGAAAATTTCAACTGTCATGTCTGTGTGTTTAACCCATAAAGACCCAGTGTTACTTTTGTGTCAGTTCCCAAATGAATTTTCCTCTCTATTTAACCTTTCTTAGGTGATATATCACCATTTATTATAATACTATCCTCTGTATTTTGCTTTTTTCACCGTAAACCATGTATTTTCCTATATTTCAGTTAGATATTCATGAAAACTCAGAGTTAATTAAAAGATTATTGTATCAAAACAAAGAAAACTGAAGTAAAAGTGACTTTTTCAGCAAAGTTGTCATTAACTGAACATAAACCCAGTGTCTCCATCCACTGTCATTGATGGGTTTCACTGGTGAATCAATATTGTAGAAGATGATGGTGTTTCCATGGTAACTAAGGAGCGTCTGAACATCCAAATGGGTCATATCTGATGACCATGAAAAGATAACAAACTGTATTTTACACCACTTATTTACATGTAATCATAGGATTAGTGGATCAACAGGGCTTAAACAGTTTACATCAGTGGATAGTTTTGATCTACAGTGGATGTTTGGGTCTTTATGGGTCAAGTTAATACTGGATATTAGGTTTGGCTGTTGGAAAACAAACCTGTGGTGTGCGGATCTGGACCCTGTTAGGTTCTACAGTGTAAAGGCTCTCTCCATGAACAGCTACAATATGGGAGTCACATGAAAATGATCCTGGAGAACAGAAAGAGAAGGGTGAATAGATATGCAATAATAAAAATAAGATAAATCAGGGTAATCTGTGAAGAGTTGTCTAAAATTTACTTTTAAAAATCCTATACCTGTATTGCGTACAGTTTTCCCTGAAATCTCATACACAGTCACTTGTTTGCCACTCCAGATTGTCACAGTATCCTGTCGATATTGCAACACAAATAAATATTGATTTGTGTACAATGGCTAAACTACTTCAGTGTCAGTTTTATAAAGAAACCACACACTGGTTCGTAGCTCTTCACTCACCTTGGTAACATAGACCCCCTTGATGTGTATGTCAGACTGCAGAGCAAGATGTGTGTCTGTGGAAAACTGAGTGATGCTGAGTTGAGTTGGCGTGAGCTGCACTGCTGCCATCTGCTGACTGAAGTGGGCGGACATCAGATGCTCATGCAGGATCAGGATTGTGTTTGAATTGTTGGCTGCCAACAGATTAAGGCTTGTACCCCACTAAAAGAACGGTTGTGTGTTAATATTCCCAGCAGAATAATAAAAATATGCTGATAAAAATGCATCGTCTGCTTGAATTGCAGATAGATATTGCAGTTTGACAAATATTTATTTACAAAAAATTCTGGTTTGTTATCCCTTTTTGACTAAATTCCATCCTATATAGTACCTGTAGCTGAGTCACATTGCCCTCTATTTCAGTGGGAGGCTGTAGCTTCCACTGGGCCTTACTATCTCCTCGCCCCAGCTGACCCACCATTCTCCACATTGCTATGCGTCCATGGTTGGTACCTGCTGTAATGATTTCTGTGGAGGCATTAAAACAAAATAACCAATAAGGGCTTATATGGTGTGAAACATATGCCTATAAAAACACTGAGGACTAACATAGATGTACTAACAATCATAAAAAATTTAAATAAAAAGTGAGTTGAAAGAGGAAGTTCACATTGCTGTTACCTTTTCCTGAGCAGTATGCAACACAGTTGATTAGTTCTCCTTTCTCAAACCCCACAGTCTCATCAAGAGACAAAATAGAGTTTTCATCTCGGTCCAAATCCCAAAGCCTACAAAAAGATAGCGTCACAGCAAATTTTTAAGGTCCAATTATTTGTCTATATCAGTACAAACAGTATGTATAAACTAACCTAATCATATGTTCCCCTGTTGCTGTGATGAGGAGGCCATTCTCTGTCCAAACAATGTCAATATTCTGCCCACTTTTGCCGCTCAATTTAACCTGTAATGGGAAATTTACAAATGAAACTGTGTATTAGTTAACAGCGACCTGCCATTGAGCAAACTACATCAAAGTTGAAGCAATATGATTTAGCTGAATTTATGAGTGAATGTCTGTATAATGCAAAAGCATATAGTAAGTATATGTTTAACAGTTGGGTTATATAAATATCCTGTACTGAACCAAATCTGTCTTTATAAACAGCATACTGAATACTTTTATTCAAGCCAGACAGTTATGTAGTACAAACACTTATACAACAGTCATAATACAAGTAAATATATCATCTTCAGCATATAGCATCAATATAGATTTGAATATACCTTCATAAACTCCTGGGCTGATCCCTCCGGTCCTAAGGTATACTGTGACAGCATCATGGTTTCTGTGATAACAGCAAGTGCCTCTCTCTTCTCAAGGAAGAAGAGCTTTTTGATGGAACCCTCCACAGTGAAAAGTGTGCTTGTTTTACCTTGTTCGTCGACACTATGAACCTTACCTGTACCCAAGAGTAGAAAGAAAATAAGAATGATATGCAAAACCTCATAAAGAAAAGAAGCCATACTCTCTGTTTGGTAAGACGAGAGATCAGTAAAAATACATAATAGCATTTGAGCTCTCCTTGGTAAAACTATTAAAGGATTCATGACATTAAGCAATGGAAATTTTAATGTGAACTGTGTTTATTATTTTATTCTTATTCTTATTTATTAAGGATTCCCCCTGATGCACAAACAACAGGCTAGTCTTCCTGGGGTCCTCTAAACAGCTGTGTACAAGCTCTGTACTGATTTAAGGAAGTCCACACTAGTTAGCACACTTAAAAGACGCAATTTTACAAAGCACCAACATAAATGTAAACTCCTACCATCTGCAGTGCTGACATAGAAAGCCAATCCCTCTTGTGGGCCCATCTTAAGAGGCGCCCCCCTCCAACTGAACATGTCCAGAGCACTTTCATCTCCGCTCACTGATGCCCGCGCTAGCTTTGCCACATCACTGTAACAGTTAGGTTTTACAAACATCAGTACATAGTCATATCACACTTTCTCATGGTTAACTTACTGTTAGGGACTTAAAAAAAAAGAACATCCAACTGTGCATGTTTACGTACTCTCCAGGTGAGGAAGGTCTGAAGATACAGCAAGTTAAGGGTTGTTTGTATTCATGCTTCACTGTATAATTTCCTTGAAGTCTCCCTCTTGCATCTACCTTCCATATTGCAAGAGCTCCACTCTGCAATAAAAATGTACCATATATATGTTTGGTTACAAATTATTAAATGGGGAATCGAAATTATTTTGTATCGCATGCACAGACTATATTGATCCTATTCATGACCAGATAACATACCATGCTGTAAAACAGCTATGGTTCATGTATTTCAAGACAAAATGCATGTTTATATAGCATGGCAGTATATCTGTGACCTTTGACAGTACCAATATGTTGACATGACAGGGACATATCTTTAGCCTCATAGCATAATTGCCTTAGTCATATTTTTTCAGGACATAGCCAGTGATGAAACAGCAGTGTTAGGAAAATAAAGTTAGACTGATATCACAATTTGGCTAAAAATATGACTTAAGCAATTGTGCTATGAGGCAAACGATATGTAACTTTATGCTGTTTGTTGCAACACACTCACCTGATCCCCAGTTACTAAGAGGCTACCAGAGCTACTCCACTCCAGCAGAGTGATGCAGACTGTGTGTGTGCTAGGTAGGACTGTTTGATCTCCAAAGGGGTGCATCAGCAGCAGGACCTCTCCATTCTCCCAGCTTACTGCCAACACTGGCTTTGTAGGATGCCATCGCAGCACTGCAATCTGGTGGGGCCGCTCTACATGGCATCTCTCCACATATTCTCCCTACATGTTGACAAGGATTGACTTATTGATGTCTAACATTCATAAATAGAGCACATAGAAAACTGGTCCTACTTGTATCACTGCCCCTTTGTTACCTGCTGTAAGTAGAGGTCCACACTGCCTCCAGAGGATGGGCTGCCTGATGCCACAGCCAGTATTGGCAAAACTGGGTGCCAGGTCAACTGGGAGGGCACATCACTGTTTTCAGGGGCCTCTATACGGTGATCAAAATACACCGCCATGTCCCCAGTGTCCTCAAGCTTAGAAAGAAGGAACAGGGGATTCAGATGACATGTTCAACATCATATGTGGGTAAGGATTGTACGCAGTAAACTGTATTTTTGCAGTTATTTAGACATTTGATTAAGATGTTATGTTATTACTAAACATTCGTACCAGTCAAATCTACACCGTTAAATAGCATTAGGTTAAATTATTTAAAATTATTCTTTCATTTCATCAGTTGTTTATGTAGGTGCCTCACAAATCGATGCCAGTAAACCACAAAGACCCACCGAAGGTACAGGTGAACCGGAACATTTAGCAGTATCTGCCAAAATCAACGATGCCAACGTTTTCACAATTTAACTAAGTTAGCTTTAGCTGCTACCATTAGCTTGCTTAGCTAGCAAAAGTTAGCATTCATCTCTGGCCCTCGGTGCTATAGAGCGTAAATGACCATGCTGTTTATTTGTCTTATAACCCACCTCACTGTCACTTATTCAAGGTTAGTGCCAACTTCGATCCCTACAGCCTGAAACATAGACCGTAACTTTAAGTGTTATTATGGAGCCTCCCGTGCGAGCAAAAGCGTCTCTCCTAGTTGCCCCTGACAACCTCGACGGCTGAAGAGGAGGAGGAGTTACGGAAAACAACGGCGAAACCCGAGTAGCCGAACGATGCGCACAGTTGATTTCAATGCTTTCTTTAATATATTCATTTCAGATGGTTCAGTCCAATTTCCTAAACTCCAAATCTAGATGAATCGTCATTTGCACTTTGCTTTGTCAACTGATCTTTTTTAACCGTTTTATTAAACGAAAATCAGGTTTCTGCTGCTGAGTGAGAATGCTGTATCTTGTATTTGCTATGTCCTTATCTCAAGAAAAATATGATTATTTTTTCAATAATGCAAATGTCTGATACTATGACTACCACCACTACTACTAATTAGTAGTAGCAATAATAGACAAATAATACTAATAAAATATAAACTGCATTTTTATTTATTTAAAATATGAACAAAAAGTGTATAGTTCAAAGAATTTATTTTAAGCAAAAAAAAAAGCAGGATGTGGTAGTGCTATTTATTTTGTGTTCACAGGATGTCCTCTTCCAACACACTACAGCACAGAAATGTTCCTGTAGCAAAGAGTTTGAAGGATATCCTCATAATATGCAGATCATTTGTCAACAAATGAAATTCTGTTGCTTCACTTGATTGTGTACATAATTCTAGAGAATATGTTCATGTAATAGTAACATTTCATCAACATTCTCCAATTGGGCTTCTCCACGACTAGATATCACCTTCTTAAAATAATGGCATAATTTTCAAGCTTTCTGAAAAAGCAGAAAAAACAGAATCAAATATACATTTTTTTTAAGCTTGAAAGTGACGACATCAATTCTTATTTTAAGAAGGTGATCATTTGCAGAAACGTGCAGGCTTAGATGTGTGTGAAGCCTTGTGCCATCCTTTTCCTCTGGTGGGCTGCGTGTTCCAGGATATGAAAAAATCTGCAGCACCTGCAGCTGAAAGGACATCCTTCAGTGTCTGGGATCATCCATTTCCGTCATTCTTGTCCTACTGACCACAAATATCCGGAACATCATTCCTATAATACTCCAGTTTCCAGTCAGTTCCTCAGTGTGTCTTTCCAGTTCCTCAGTGAGTAGGTGGAGTTGCAGTAACTGATCCCACAACAAACAATCAGGCTTTATTTCATTGTCTGCTGTTGATCCTATGATCCTGACTCCAGTTGCGGTGCTTGTGGATCTTGGAGCTGTTTCTTCAGGCTCTTATCAAGCAGCACCAGACTCTGCACAGCCAGACTGCGGCAATCTGCATCAGGGTCCTCCTCAGCCACATCTACAGATAACAGCATGAAAAGGATTAATGGAGAGCTGCCAGGAATGCAAAATATGGGTCATATTAAAGACTGTGATGGTTCAGTGTGTGATATTTAGTGGCATATAACGGTGAAGTTGCATTTATTTCATGTCTGTAATTAGATCCTCTGAAATCTTCCCAAATATTACACATGACCTAAGACATTTTGGGAGTAAAACTGAGGTCTTAAACTTCTGCTCTATGTCATTCAATACAATCAGACCCTTTTTTTTTTAATTCTCAGAGGGTTTATTAAAAAGAAAACAAAACTTTTGTTGAGCCAATCACGTCATAGACAGTCCACGCTGTACAGGACATCCTGGTTCCTCATCCATTTCCCAGAAATACTTCGTCCAGCTGTGCATGCAGGCATGTTATGGGTTTGTGTGTCCGTGAGTGTGTGTGAGGGGACATTCATGACCCAATAACATTATGTAGGTGCAGCCTCATGATTATATACATTTATAAAAGTACATTCACTAATAATGTGCACTGTATAATGTGACAGCCATCTGTCTTATTGTTAATTAATTAAACAACTGGAGCAGATATTCTATCATTTATATTTACCCATTAAAATACAAACATGTCTATGTCCAGATTCTAGGATAAAATGACCCATTTCTCATTTTCTTTCTAATAAAGCTCATATAGTGCCTTATTTCATGTCTTTTAATCTGAAAAGAAACCATTAGTGTTGGTATTCTAAGCTTCCTGAATTACTTATTTTTTCCATCCAGCTGATCCAAAACATTTACACAAGATTTTTTTTCCCCAAGAAAATCCATAAAAAAACTGAGAAAAGTTCTGAAATCTGTTGAGTGAAAATAGAGTGACTAATTTCCCTTTGTGACAAGTGCCATGTGTTTTACCTGCAAGCCAAGATCTGGTCTCAAAAAGCTGATCACTGAGGTCCACTAACAGGTTTTGACTGGGCATGCTGATAAACACAGCACAGACGGCAAAGAGGACGCCTCGTCTCACCGTCCTTGAACAGACGTGATTAAAGATCAGAAAACATCATCATCACATTCCAGATCACAGTGTCAGTTTCAGCCTCATTAACGTTTTAACTTCACAAAGTCAGTCTGGGCCCTTTTTACTACTACTACAACTATTACTATTACTACTACTGGGTTCCTACAGGTTTCTACAAGTTAAATTTAAGATTTTTAAGAGATTTTTCAAGTTCTTAGAACAGAATTTAATGCCCATTTCATGGCCATACTGGCAGAAATTTGTGACTCCTAGAATTTAGAAAATGTATTTATTTACTCCAACACCTTGATTCCCACAGTTCCGAGTCATTTCTCACCAGGGGCTGCAAAGTTAGTGATAATTGGTTCCTAATTTCAATATAAATTGTCGTGTTGGAACGGGTGGAACTGAGTCGACTAACGTTACTTTCTTTGCAGTTTGGACATTTCCCAGACACATTTAAACACAGCACAGCGAAAAAGTTTATGACAACATAACTTAAGACCTACCATATCAAATTTAATAGCCTATCAAAGACCTATTTAAGGTATTAAATGCAGATTTGTAAATTCAAGACTTTTATGGCTTTTTAAGGCCCTGCGGGAACCTTAAAAAGCCACACTTTTGGCTATTCCCTTGAGGGTCACCACAGCGGATCCTCTCCTTCTATCTGAATCTGTCTCCTGCATCGTCTACCTAAATGTCCTCCTTCACCACATCCATAAATCTCCTCTTTCTTCTTTGTCTTTGCCTCCTGCCTGGTAGCTCCATCTTCATCATCCTTCTACCAGTATATTCACTGTCCCTCCTCTGCACATGTCTGAACCATATCAATCTGGCCTCCTCCAAAATGTCCGACCTGAGTTTGTACCTAATTGTGTCCATCTATCTGTCACAACCAAAGAAAATCTCAGCATCTTCAGCTCTGCCTCCTGTCTTTACGTTAGTGCAACTGTCTCTAAACCATACATCGCTGGTCTTGTTACTATCCTGTCCTTTTCTTTAACACTTGCAGATACTCTTTTGTCACATATCATTCCTGACTCATTTCTCCACCCACTCCACCCTGCCTGCACTCTCCTCTTTGACTCCATTCTAACTTCCTGCTGCTCTGATCAGTTTTAAGTTTGGGCTCTTTTTAACTTACCTAATTCTAAACTAAGAGACAAAATGGAACCAACCAGTTACTGTTAAGATTTACTTCATTTCCCGCTTAAGACATTATACTTACTGGTCGACATGGTAACGAACTGCCCACACAAAGTCCAGCAAAGCACGACCCATCTGTGCAGCTATCTGCAAAGAATGTCACGAGCAGTGTCAGAGCTGACAAATATTTCTTCAGTGTTATTATTTTAGAGTGAATTCAGACTCTAGGTGCCTTCAGTCTCATATGAACTTCAGGCTCTACACAGGTTCATTTAATGAGGTCCTTCTGCTACGGACAGACATGTGAAAGTACCGGTGCATTGACTGCAAGATGCATGAAGAGGCCCAAGGTGTGGATCAACCGTCCCAACACGAGGTGGTCACTGCCCAGCAGGTCAAAGGTCACTTGAGGCCTAACAGACAAACGTTACACTTTGACTCATATCTGTTATAAACACAAAGAATATGATAAACATAAAATAATTCAGACTAACTTGTCATAATTGCTGAGCAGAGGAAAAAAGAAGTGTCCCGCTACAGGGGCGTAACGGTTTGGAGAGGCCACAGCTGGAGTTTGTGTGGCGCCCTGTAAAAATGACAGGAATGATCTCATTGCTTACGAGTATGCGGCCAGTGAAAAAAGCACGTGAAAATATGTGGTTACTTTAGGTACCTTACCTTACTGATGCGCTTGGTCTTGCTTTGAATCCGTTTCTCTACTATTTGCCTCCAGTGGACAGGGTTATCACCAGGGTATGGAGTCAAATCAGCGGCAGCAGTGACGCTCATGGGAGGACGGCTCTTGTTGCTAGTCGGTTTGGAGAGCTCTTGAGCTGCCAGAGCAAGGACCTAAAAATCAGGGGCAGCAGTTGCACAGTTACACAGCTTTTTTTTTGGAACAGCAGTTTATATTACAGAGCATAACATGTATAATATCAAGAGCAGTTTTGGACCCACTGCCATGCATATATTTTATAAATTTCACTAACTATATACATATTGGGAGAAAAAACATGTGTACAAATTGACAAAATAAATAAAATCAAGGACACGGGATTAGAAAAGGTTAAAAACTATAATAAATGCAAAGACAATGAGAATAGTTACAGTTCAGGCTTCCACAAAATCTGGTTGTAAAGGCTGAATATTTTTGACCCATTTGGTCCAGAGTTTAATAAAAACTGTTTTCTTAAGACGAAGAGAAAAAGTAATCCTTTCCATTAAATAAATGTCACACACTATATCTCTCCACTCCTGTAACAGTTACGCAGCTATAAGCAATAAACACAAATGATCAAATGAATAAAACTGAGCTCCAATCGCCAATCAATCTAGAGTGTCTTTACAATCAGACCTTAATAAAGATCGGACATAAATTAAACATAAAGTACTGTTAGTGCTACATTTTAGATAAACATTGTGCCTCCATGTTTTTTAGGTTTTGTTAAGTTTTAAGCTTCATTATGTAAAACTAGAATTTCAGTGTTTAATTGGACTAAAATTACAGCACTCTTGTAGATTCACCAGAGTAGCTTTGGTCTTTAGGTTTCAGTCTGTGAAACATCCTTTTCTGTGAAAGACGTAAAGCTCATACCTGATAACATACCTGCACTTGTTTTTTGTTTTTAAGTGTACTGTTTTTAAATGTTTACCTTTTAACATCACAATGCATTATTTTACATGTATAATATTTTCCTGTAGTTCATCTTTTTGCTTCAGTCTCATAAACAGGATTCCTACAGGTTTCTTCAAGTTAAATTTAAGACCTTTTAAGACTATTTAGAACAGAATTTAATACCTATTTCAAAAACCATTTCCAAAGTCAGTTTTCTTGGGCAACGTGTACATGACTAACAGCTGCACATGTATTGAGCTGAATGTTCTGTAATCATATCTCATCGGGGGCTGTAAAGTTAGCGATAATTGGTTCCTAATTTCAATATAAATTGTCGAGTTGGAACGGATGGAACCGAGGAGACCAATGTTACTGTCTTTGCAGATTGGAAATTTCCCAGACACATTTAAACACAATACAGCGAAAAAGTTTATAGAAAAATAACTTTAAGACCTACCATATCAAATTTAATACCTTTTAAAGACTTTAAAGGTAATGAATGCCAATTTATAAATTCAAGACTTTTAAGACTTTTTAAGACCCCGCGGGAACCCTGCATAAAACACCTGCCTACATACAAAATAAACAGATAAATACATGAGTGGTCATATTTACCTCTAAAATGTCTAACCGCTGGCGAAGACTGTAGTTTAAGGAGTAAAACTCTGTGGTCAAATACTGTGTCACCTATGAAAAACAATGAGAAATGACTGTAAAATACACATAAAACTGATATTTTAATGACAGAAGAGACGAAACTAAGACGAAGGTTCATACAGGGATGCAGTCAGTGACAACAATCGCCACCATAGTCGACTGTCTGAGGGCCAGGAAGCTTTTAATGCTGTATTTATCCTCCATGTGAAGAAGCACTTTGGTCAGCTGGACACTGATCTGAAATAGCAAATCATAATAATGTGTGAATATATGTCAAGGATTTAAACTGCCATATACACTATATGGACAAAAGTATTGGGACACATTGAATTTGGGTGTTTCTTTTCTAAAAGGTGTCTGGGATACAAAACAATAATAACAAATGCCAGTTTAATAAATTCATTAAAGTTTTACCATGTGATAAATTAAAACAAAGTATTGATGTTAATAAACTATATGGACAAAAAAATTGGGAAACATCATGGCTACAGCTTGTACGATGTCCTGTTAATTTGAGACGTAAACATTAATATTTCCTTAAAGTTTAATGGGAGATTTTTCATCCAAAGTGAGATGTGAAGAAAGTAGATGGTTAGTTGTGGTAGAAAAGTATTATTTACAGTCAGAGCATGAAAAATATTTTAGAAAATTTAGAGGTAGATTATTTAAAATCATAGTCAAGGATAAAAAAAGCAAAAAATAAAATCAATTTAGAGAGAAATGACGTAAAAGCCATCTCTGAGGCATTTTGGAAGCAAAGATAACAATTTAAACCAAACTAACCAATGCAATGATATTTATTCCAATATAAAACTATATATTACTAACATTTGTCATTATTGTTTTGCATCCCAGACCCCTGTTAGAAAACAACTGAATTCAACATGTTCCAATACTTTTGTCCACACAGTGTATAACAGCCATATTTATTTCAGTTTTATTGGATTAAAATGGGCCTTTTCAAAAACATGAATCCAGAGTTTATTTGAGACTCTTTGTTCAACATATATACTATAATGCACCTTTATATTAGATTGTTCTATGTATTTCTGTGATACCTCTTTGGTTGCAAAGACGTTTCTCCTCACCAAACCCTCAGCAGATTTCAAACTGAGCTCCACACGCACGGGGTCCTCGGAGGAAATCAAAGCTGTTTGGGTAGAAAAATGAGAAGTGTGTGTAAGCTGCAAAACAACTCATTCAGCAAATAAATACAGTAGTAGTAAAGTGAGGATGTTAAATTAATTATCTGTGTGATGTCATACTTTCTAGACAGTCTCGTATATAGCGCGGTGGGGACGCTTGACTGATCTCTTGATCCCCAGACATGTCGTACGGTGTGAGCTCATCATCACTGCAAGAGTAAAAGACTTTAAAACACTTACCCTAAACTACACAAACTCCTGTGAAGACATTTAAAGAGTATTAGAACTTCTCTTTGTACGACAGAGTAAAAACTTACCTATCCAAGTCAGAATCTGAGTCAGTGCGTGACGGCTGACATTTCGACTTATTTTGGGATGACACATTTTGAGCAGATGCAGTTTCCTGATGTGTCTCTTGAGGAGAGTCAACTCTGTAGATGACACAGTCTATTAAATAACGTCACTGCTTACAAATACACACCAGGGCCTCTGTTGTGTGTTTTCTTTAATTAAAAATAGTGCAGAATTTTGTACAGTTTGTTATATTGATTCTAACCTGCACAGGATTTCAAAAGTTTGCACGCCTGACAAAGAAATGACTATCAAATCAAGATCATACACATTAGGGATGAACGTGGCTCTGAATGATAAGAATGCATGTTGTGTCTTGAACGCATGACGGTGTGAGTGTGGTGAGATGGTAAGAGAGTGGGAGGGTGAGGAATGTGCATGGAGAATGTTAGATAGGATTTGAGAACAGTTTTAGAGTAACAGTTTGAACGATGTGACATATGTAACCTTGTTCTGTGGTAACTTATTAATCGGTCTCATAATTTACATACACCAAATTGTCATTATTTATTTATTTTTAACCATTAACCTGTCCAGGGACTGCAAGTGTAAATTAGCACTTATGCTATAACCTGGCACCAAGCATCTTTCCTCTGACTGTCTAGGTCAGAGGTGTCCAATCCTGGTCCTTGAGGGCTGGTATCCTGCATGTTTTAGATGTTTCCCTCTTCCAACACACCTGACGGTCGGTATCAGGCTTGATGATAGGCTGATCATTTGAATCAGGCGTGTTAGAAGAGGGATACATCTAAAACATGCAGGATACCGGCCCTCGAGGACCAGGATTGG
>JAPTMW010000012.1:9956347-9968885 GCA_029822955.1 Ostorhinchus angustatus | reverse complement strand
CAAGGATGAACCAAAACCAAAGGCTGCCATGACTGCACTAACCATGTTTTTGGCCAAGACACCAACACATCACTTCTGAAGAATGACTCACACTGACATGTAATAGAACAGAATAATTATGGGATGACATTGTACATCCAAAAAGGTCAAAACTTCACTGTCACCTCAGTCAACAACGATGAACTCCAAGGCACCATCTACGAAAATATTAATACTAATATTCTTAAAACAGAGTTCCTTAGAGTTCATTGTTGTGTCTTGAGTGCATACGTATATGTCCCAATCCTTAGAGAACCTCAACCCCCCCCCTTTTAATCAAATCCAAGAAGTGAACATTTTTTGCTACCTATAGGCAGAAAAATCTGTTTTTTTTCCTCAATATCAAAACAGAAACTGATATACATTTGTGGTAAAATGATCACATTTTAAACAAACTCCAATGTGGAATGCTTTTCAGCTTTCTGTCATTTCAAATACAAAGTTCTACAACTCAACAAAATTTACAGGAACAATTATGATTATAAGATTAAAGATTGCCATTGTACAGTAAGTAAATATATTCAACAAAATAATGAGGTGCTACCACAGGTGTAGTCCAGAGTATATGGCAGTATAAGGAGTATACCTACTTATTTTTCAGTCAGCACTGAGTATACCCACTTCTAAATCCCCCTGATGTGCACCATTCAGTAGTATTTGTGAGTGAAATTGCCCATTTTTTCCCCCAGGATGGTGAAGCCATGACCCGCCCTACTCTGCCTCTAATTGGCCAGTACTCGCTGCCTTCACTGATTAGATTGGTCAACTTTAGGCATGAGGACTGATGAGCCAATCAGAGGCAGAGTAGGGTGGGTCATGCCCAGGAAAATATTGTGAACTAGCGCTGGCCGCCTCTGGAACCTGATTGGACACCTAAGGCGCCAGTGCCACCCCAGTTGATTGACAGGTCACTGCACATCTCATAGAAAGTTGTGTGATTATTGGAAATGTGAACGAGAAAGGCAGAATAAATGTCTTTCTAGTGAGTGACACATATCAAGACAAAATACTTTCATGGAATACATCATTCTGAGCTAAGTTTTAAGGTGGTTTCTGAATGAGTCACTGTTAAACTACTGGCCATATGACTGCACATTTAGAGGAGAGATGCTGCCAATAGTTAAAATGTGTGAGCAGGCTAACACTATGAAAAGCTAACGTTATGAAAGGCTAACATCCTATCTTTGCCTCATGTTGAAACCATTTGACATTCATGCAGCTGTTTGTGTGATCAGTAATACTTACAAACTGCTCTTGATCCAGTCATGATAATGTTCTAATCGTGAGAAAGTACTACTGAGGGATTTTAGGGGAATAACTAAAAAGAATAGTCTTACATGTTACTGGCGTCACAGGGCGTTTTCCTGAACTACTTAAAAAAAAATACACATACACATCCATACCTACACACAACACCCCCAATGCACATATTCAAGCACACTCTTAGATGATACACAGTAGTGAAGAAAACTTTCTAATTTCAGTCTTGATAGATTTGAGGCTGACGTGGACAGATGTGTTTCAAGGTGAAACATCACACTTACTCTGCTTCAGTGTACCTTTCTGGGACTTAAGTCCCAGTTCCAGCTGTTCTATGCACCAGTCCAATTGTCGATTCAGCTGCTCCTCTGCACTCTGAAAGACACACATATCAGATTTATGAATCAAATGACACTCACTGTGGTCACTTCAAACCAACGTTCCACACTGACCAGCTCTGTCTCTTCACTTCCTTCCTTCACTGCTGTTGCACTGAGCTCCTGCTGTGCCTCTGCACTATCCTGTTTCTTTCCAGATTTCTTCTTCTTCTTCTTGGATTTGGATGCCACTGAACTTTGGGGTGGGTTCTCCTTTTTGGTGCACTGTTCGCTGCTTGGAGAAGTGGCATCTGGAGTCTGTGTTGTGTCCATGTCTTCTTCTTGTGGTGGAACTGGAGGGATTTGGAAATTGAAGGCAAAGGGAGAAGTCTGTTGGGTGAATGATATCTGGCTGGTTGTGGGTTCAGTCCTGTCCAGTGGAGCAGGTGTCTCTTGAAATGCTGGGGAGTTATCAGGGAGGAAGTTGAATCTGAAGGTGTTGTCGCTACAAGTCCAGAAGGGTTTCGCTGCTTTTTTCTCAACAGGAGGGGAGCTGCTTGACTTTGGTTCAATATCTATTTTAAAATAAACACACACATAAATACATAAAGACCAGCAGATAAGAAAATTATGGAAATTATGGAACAAGACACATTTAAAAAATGTTCATGCCTTACGCGTTTACTAAGGACGACTTGTAATAAATTCATAATAGTCTACTTTACCTATAACCAGCAGCCTTTGCTCGGTCATGCCGTTTCCTTCAGAGTTGCGAGTTTTTAGCTGAAAAGGGGCATATTTACTTGAATATTGACCTCAACACTTCGTACATACAGACATGCTCAATGAAGAACTAAAATATACCCATTTCTGTTACCTAGTTTTTCTTGGTTAGCACGAGATCATGTTGTTGAGACACTTACTACCTGTGTCACTGGAAATAATTCCGGCTGGTTACGTTTCCCCACATTTCGTTCCGCTCGGAGCAGAATTCGTTAGTTTTTCCTTTGGCTCAGTTCCTGAATGTATGGTATATTTATACAGAGTTTAGGAAAGAAGTAAGAGAGTAATACTTTAATAATAAATTAAGTAAATGGACATTCTTTACCAAAAAAGGATAACAGTACTAATTCTAAATAGGGGCTGCTGTATGGACATAAATGGGACTTGATTTGAACTGAAAAAGATTCAACGGTGTTGGCCAGGGAGGGAACTCCGATCCTCGAGGGCCTTTATCCTGCATGTTTTAGGTATTTCCCTCTTCCAGCACATCTGAAAGCCATTACATCGGTATCAGGCTTCTGAAGAGCTTGATGATGAGCTGATCATTAATTGAAGAGGGAAATATCTGAAACATGCAGGATACTGGCCCTCGAGGACCGGAGTTGCCCACCCCTGGTGTAAACTACTTATTGTCTGGATCAGATTCATTAAAACAGAATCAGATTCAGTCATACTAACAGTACATTTATTTACAACACAGAATCCACTCTAAATTTCCGATTTAAAAAAAAACCTACGGATGTTTGACCCACACATTTTTATTATATCATTAGGTATTTTGTTCCCTAAGGCGCGTAACTCTGGAGTTCTGTGTTTCCTGTTTCTGTGGAATATTAGAGAGAGCCAGGTCCACTCGTGAAATGCAGGGAATTTCCTCCGTACTTCAATGCGGGGGAGGGATTTATTCTTTTTTTCATTGCTTCTACCAATCACAGTTCGTCATTGGTTTGCGTCAGAACCAATCCTGGAGGCGCGGAGGTGGGACTTGACGCGCTGCTTCTCTCAGACTATAAATACCTCCGGCTGTACTCGGTCAAAATAGTTGACCCACGCTGACGGAGAGACGTAACACTCCCGAGAAACAAATACAAAAGGTAATTCTAGACATTTTACGTTTGTCATTTTATTTCATTCGTTTGTGTTGCTCGTTGTTTCCCGAATGTTGCACCCAGACTTTTGTTAAATAACGTCAAATATTCTTTGAGTAATGGGCATTCAATAAATACAAAACATTGCGCGCGCGCGCGCACTGTAGCCGGTGGCTAAATGCTAACAAACTTAAGGAGATTTTGAGAAATTGTTGGATATGAAACACTTATTACGGTGTCGACTTGGATCGTTTGTTTAGACATTGAATTTTGTGGCCAAGCGTATTAGTGGTAACGCGGTAAGCTTGGTGATAATGTTTGCTAGCTGGCGCCATTTTGCAACCGTCCATGCTAGCTTTAAATCGGCTCGGTAACGACAACCATAGAGACGTGTGTGTCTCCTCCACCTTAATGGTGGCAATGCGTTAAATATGCTTCTTGTCTGTAGATCATGAATTGAAACTTTACTTTTGTCTAGATGCATTATACTCAGTAGGTAATAAGAGGTGCTCCAGTGACAATGGACCATTTGCCTCTTGAGTCTGGCATTCCGACCATTACCATCGGTGGTATTGAGGATAAAAGACCACAGTTCAATTCATGAGATTCGGATGTGCATCAACATTTGAACGACAGTAATAACACCCAGAATGCGTTATTTAGGCTATGATTCTGCTTAACACGTGCCATGGGAATTATACGGAGCACATGATGGTGACATATTAAATTCGTTAATGTATTTAATGTGTTTAATTTGCACCTGCAGATAAATTATGGCTCGTACCAAGCAGACCGCTCGTAAATCCACCGGAGGAAAGGCGCCTAGGAAGCAGCTGGCTACCAAGGCCGCCAGGAAAAGCGCGCCCTCTACTGGCGGAGTGAAGAAACCCCACAGATACAGGTAAGGAGTCTATTAACAGGGTGAGAGCTAGCAATTGGTGCAATCTTTCAGAATGGCATACTTGTAATCTAACAAATGATGAATATCAAAGTTAAAGGAGTCTTGTGTTCTTCTAGGCCTGGTACTGTTGCTCTTCGTGAGATCCGTCGGTACCAGAAGTCTACTGAGCTGCTCATCAGGAAGCTGCCTTTCCAGCGTCTTGTCAGAGAAATTGCCCAGGACTTCAAGACTGATCTGCGTTTCCAGAGTGCAGCTATTGGTGCCTTGCAGGTAAGCTGTTAAATACCTTCTTTTTTATACTGTCATTGTTTTTAGATGTTAATTTTGTTTTAACTTTTCTCCAATGTAGGAAGCCAGTGAGGCATACTTGGTTGGACTTTTTGAGGACACCAACCTGTGTGCAATTCATGCAAAGAGGGTTACCATCATGCCCAAGGACATTCAGCTGGCCAGGCGAATTAGGGGAGAGCGGGCATAAATGATCTGATTTTATCTTTTTAGTGGGGGGTGGTGGGGGTGGGACTGACTGGGGTTGTTTTCTACATCTTGAACTATACCAGCATGTGTACCACTTTATGATTTGTAGATTCGGGCATGTTTTTGTTTTATAACTTGGTCTCCAGCTCATTTCACTTTCTCCCTGTCATTCTCTGTAGAATAGAGCTTCATCTGTAAATTCTGAACAAACTGTTCCACTGCCTCTCAGGTTTGAACTATCTTAGACTCTGTACCATAATCCTGTGTGTGCATGTCATAGGACTACTTGTTGTGCTGTAAATAAACTTTCCGCTACCTCAAACTGTTTAGCAAATGTCTTTTTTAACACATGGTAGAAGTTGACTACGACTGACAGCAGGAAAATGCTTAAGATTAATATAAAGTGGGATATGTGTACCTCTAGGGGAATTACATTAAATAAGTTAACATGAAACTTGAATACTGAAATGCAAAACGTGCATTCACTTAAAGGTTTACAATCTTCGGTTAATGTTTGAGCTTGACTAGCAAGTCATTTTAGGTTAATGGCCTTTACTACTTTACTAAAATGTTCACTTAAATGTTCAGGTTTGAAAATACAAATGCACTTTTGGTGACAAACCAATTCTGCTTTGTTTTTTTTAATCAAACTTCAGAGGGGGGGGGGGTACTCTACTGTAAAATGTGAGAACCACTGACATAAAGCACTTCAATTTGAGCTGCAGGAAGGATGTCAAAACGAGTACACTCATAGTATTAAATGCAGAGTTGGTTAAGGTTCAGCTAGGGGTAGTCTGCGTCTAAGCCTGCAAAGTTGCACTGTGGTTAATTAGGGCTGGTTGACAAATGGTCAAGAACAAAACTGGCCAAATAACTTAATTGAAGGAAAAATATTTGTTGCTGGTTGCAACTCTTGAGTACTCAGTTAACCTATATGGCACTGATACACAAATTGCACTTAAGGGGGAGAAAGCATTGTTACTATTGCAAATTTGAATATACAAATGAATAACTTTAAAAAGCTTTATCTTTTGCTTTTCTAATTGTGCACCAAATGCTAAAGGGAAGAAACTTTAAGCTTTTTTTTCAGTTTATCTTCTGAACCACTTTGTCCTCAAGAGGGTCACAGGAGGCTATCCCAGCTACCTGGTGGGGTGCACCTTGGATGTGCCACCAGTTCACCGCAGGGCTGACATACAGAAATGACCCACTAATCACTCACTTCCACACCTATGGGCAATTTAGATTAACCTTTAGATGGTGGGACAAAGCCAGAGAGAACCCACGCCAACACAGAGAGAACATGCGAACTCCACACAGAAAGGTCCCACCCACGTAAACTGCTGTTGGAATCAAACCCAGAACATTCTTGCTGTGAGGCATGAGTGCTATCCACTGCACCACCGTTCAGTTCATAACCTAACTAGGCAAACAGTAGTTACAGTTGTTGGTGACTACTTCATGGGCTACACAATTATACACATATCCCTGCTTGTCTACACAAGGACCTGTTTGAGAATGTGAAATATATCAACATATGGTTTCAGAAACGGTGACTACTCAAGACATTTTAATCCCCATGCTCTCCATCAAAATTAAACATTACAATCAATGTAAAATTAATGTTTCTGCTAATTTCCTGTAGCATTGGATGGCATTTCATCAACATCCTGATAAACCAGTAAATCACACCAGTAAATCTCTGCACACAACAGTAGAAACACCAGATAAATAATAGCTGCAATATATATTTATACACATTAAGTCCATTAGCTAATTAGATTGATTTTTAACAGTCTCCTCTTCTTCATCGCCATCATCTGACACCAGGTTTGGTAAATGCTCATAGAGCGACTTATTGAGCTGTTCATCAACACCCGTCTGTCCTCTGAGTGCACACCACAGCACGAAGCTGACGCCTAAGAGGCTGATGGGCAAGACTTTCCACCAGGGCTGTTGGTGATGACTCCCCATGGTACGGTCAACTTTCCACGTCTTATGGCTGGCTTTACTGGTGGAGAACTTGATGGGCCTGCTCACATCTTCATTGTTGGGTTTCTTGGAACTGACCTGCATCTGAGAGCTCATGGCGAGGGGACGGACACTGCTCAGTCTGCTGGCAAAGGAAAGAGTTCCGTTAGGTGTAAGACTGCGTGATGAACTGAAGTACTTTTATTATATTATACAGTGATTGCTTCAATACCATGAAAAATGTCTTGTTTGACACCAAAGGAGTGGATCGTCTGTATGTGACATACATTATATAAATGGATATTACTACAATTACAAGCTGTCATAAATTAGATCATTTTAATATGAAACTGCTGTGACTGCGTAAAAATACCATTGAGCTGAAAACGTATTGACCAGTACTTTTATGTAATCATGTTTTTTGTTAAAATGGAAAATTAATGTATGCAGTGATTAGGAACTCGTACTGAATTCATGTTATCAGTATTGGGTGAAGCCCAGTAATTAGACCTACTCAAATGACAATGTTTTCACTTTGAACAGTTACTTTTACGTTGTCATGCTACAATTCTTTCTCGGAGGAACTATATTTTCTTTGATCAAATATGCTGAATAACTTAATTGGAGTCATGCTACTTAAAATACTCATTTATGCAAAGAAAATCCGTACAACCTTTTACATATAAATCCCTGGCTCTACAGTAGAGGTCAGTAGAACAACACGATGTAAACTTAAAAGGGTGGTTTCGTATTCAATATAATTCACGCGTATAAGCAACTGTTACTTAAACGAACTTGTTACTTTAAACATTAAACCTTCCCAATAAACTTAATCCATATTAGAGACATTACGGTTTTACATGATCCGACCAGTGACAGCATTTACACACATTCATTCACATCCTCACCTCACGGTCGTCGTGCTGTTATGAAATAATTCTCCCGTATTCAAAGCGACTCGCCTCAAACCATTGAAAACTCGTCCCATTGTTACAGACATCGTGGACAACTGGTCATCTTAGGTTACAAAACGTAAGGTCGGAGAAACTCCAGTTATTCATTATCAAACGCTCTCTCGTTAGGTCATGTAACACATTGCTGTGCAACCTTAATATCCTTCCGATGCAGCAGCTACTAGTGTTTGGATGGTTCCGCTAGGACCAAACTCAAGATATACGACAGTCATTCAGTTAGTTAGCTAATAAATTTGATATTTTGTAATGAAATTTTAGTTTAGCTTTGGATTTATAATTAGCATATAGACATTATTCCTATTTTTATGTTTAATTCATGTTCACATTTATATTTATTTTTCACACAATATCCTTAGGTTATTTATATATTTATTCAATAGTGAAAGCATCATGTTTTAAAATTTTTTTTTAGATGTCCCTATAATCGCGACCTTCACCATAGTGTATTATAAATTCTATTTTCCAACAAAAAAAAATCTTCTCAGTCACATCGATTGACCAATCACAAAGCAGCGAGAAGAATCTGTCCAATGACGCTTCACCATGCCGACATCACTTCCTGGTTGCGCGCCATGCGTGTTGATGTGCTTCTACACGTTTCTTTTGCAATGTAAGTTTATAATTATATATTAGAGCAGTATGACAAAAAAGTAATTACTACTAGTGCTTGAGACGCTTTATATAAAAGTCATAAAATCGGTACTTTCATAATACTATGTTTTTTGGCTGCAAACATCCCAATCAGTTTACAGTTTGTCTGAGGAGGCTAATGATAGACTGCAAAGCCCCACATCTCTGTTAGATTTAATGTATAATCTCTCTCCGATTCTTGGAAGTTAGTCATGGCGAAAGACAAAACGTTGAAATCAAAAACAAACGGAGAAAGTCGTAAAAGGAAGAAGGTGGATTCATTTGTTAGCGAGGCTCATGAAGAAACAGTCCCGGATCAAAAAGTGAAGAAGAAAAGGAAAAAGACTGACTTAGAGGTGAGCAGCACAGTAATTTTCGTTTCTTACATAAAGTTATATGTATACATCTTATATTTTTCATTTAACAATTAATCTTAATTTTTTAGGAGGCTCCACCACAAATTACTACTGAACAAGTCACACCAAGTGATAAAAAAGAGAAGGACAGGAAACGCAAAAAGAAACAAAAACAAACAGAGGAAATCAAGGTACGAAAGATATTTGTTTGATTTAATTTTATCAGTTTATAATATAGACATTAGCTTATGTTGCTTTCTGCTGTCAATATTCTGCCTGTAAGTGTTGCTCCAGATAAAATTGTGTGTTAATTGAGGTATGACCTACCAGGAGGACCTTGATGTCTTATAATATGATCTATAAAGTCTGAAGTACAGCATTTTTAAAAAAAAATGTTGTTCTTATTGATGTATGATCGCTTATTCTACTATATACTACTATATCAATCAATCAACCTTTATTTGTATAGCACTTTTCATGCATGTTACATGTAGCACAAAGTGCTTTACATCAAAGCCCCACTGTCCCACAGTTGCAAATAGAAATTAAATTAAAAGCTACAAAGTAAAGTAATGTTTAAAAGTAAGAGTTTAATTAAAAGCTAAACTAAAAAGATAGGTTTTGAGTTTACCTTTAAAAATATGAACACTCGCAGCGGACCTCAGGTCCTCAGGTAGGCTGTTCCACAGTTTGGGGCCATAAAAGCTGAATAAGGCGCCACCTTGAGTTTTGGAGTGGACTCTAGGAACAGTTAAAAGATTACTACTACCTGTGGGCCCGAGAGGGCTCATATGGTAAAAGCAAATCAGATAAATAAATAGGGCTAAGACCATTAAGAGTTTTAAAAACCAATAAAAGCACTTTAAAACTGATCCTGAAGCTCACGGGGAGCCAGTGCAGAGACCTGAGCACTGGTGTGATATGATCTCTGTTTGTGGTCCTCGTCAGCAGCCGGGCTGCTGAGTTTTGGAGCAGCTGCAGCGATGCAATGGTTTTCTTAGGAAGACCAGAAAGGAGAGCGTTACAATAATCAATGCGACTAGTGACAAATGCATGTATCAGAGTCTCTGCACTGGCTTGAGAGAGAAAGGGCCGTACTATGGCAATATTTGTTAAATGATAGAAACCAGTTTTGGTGAAAGACTTTATGTGTGGCTCAAAGCTAACCTCACAATCAATCAGGACACCCAGGCTTTTAACCCTTTCAGAAGGGTCTAGTGAATGTGTTTGCAGCTTAGCTTTGAGCCTCTCTCTCTGAGCCTCAGGACCAACAGTTAAAACCCCAGCTTTTTCCTGGTTGAGCTGGAGGAAGTTTGCTGCCATCCAGGACTTAATATCTAAAATGCACTTTAAAAGGGTGTCAATTGGGCTAAGGCCATCAGGAGACACTGCAATATAAATCTGAGTGTCATCAGCATAACTATGAAAGTTAATGCTGTCTCCCCTGATAACCTGATGATGACCTGTATATGCCAATACAAATAATGAAAAATGAAAACAAAAGTGCTTTATAAAGGTACTTATCATTTCTTACCTCCTTTTCAAGCCAATATGAATAAATGAAAATGGAGTTGTGGTTTAATATTAATTTCAAAATCCACTAACAGATACAGCAGATAGAAGTTTTAATAAAGGAATTAAAAAACAGTAAATGATACCATTTTACTGATGGAGAATTGCAGTCTTTTTATTTTAGTATCTCTTTCCATGCCTCTCCAAAACAGATGCTGAAAGAAACTAAACAGGCTGCAGTAGCTACCATTCATCTGTAGACCTATTGTTCTGATTCATTAAATGGTATATGAATGATAAATTATGTGCACTTAAAATGTTGTATCTGTTGTTTCTAACCATAAAAAAGTTGAAAAAAGAGAGAAAAAGGTAGAAAAACACCATGTTATAATTCACCCACTAGTTAAATGTTGTACAGTAGTGCAACATAGTCAATAGGCATAGGCAATATAAGCATCCAGTGTGTGTATGTTGTTATAGATTCAGGAACCCTGAACTAAGAGGTAGCCATAATGTGTAAAATGATACAGAAAGCTGCTACATTAAGGCAGTTTTTAAAGTTTATGTTTATAGATTAAATTCTATAGCCAACTGTATTAAAGATGTAGCTGTAAGCTCTATGATTAAGATTCACTTGTGTCATATTTTAGTGTTTAGTATTTATTTATTTAGTTACAGGGCAGTGTGTATTGACATTAGTGGCAAAGAACAAGGTGCATGCACCAGATTTAGCAAAGAAGCTCATGTCCATCTGTTGTCTGTTGAGTACACTTCTGTAAATGATCAGTAATCTGGTCATTTTCTTGGATAAACAAGCACATTGATTCGATTTGCAATGTTGTTGACAATAATTGCAATATGATTTTTTTACTCAGTTATCCATCCCTAGTTTTTTGAGGGTTGAAGAATGTATTTACTGAGTTTAAGGAATATGTCTTTTTTATAGGATTTATTTCCTGGTTTCCACAATAGTTGCTTTTATTTTGTCCAGTATTGAAGTTGCATTTATGTATCCAGTTCTTCATCTGAGGGAAGTATGAAAGCTTTTGAGTGTTTTACAGTTTGAATGTGTGTCCAGTGTTGATCCACACTTGCACATGCTTGCAGCCGGAATGTAAATGGACTTTCGAGAGGCTGACCCATGCAGGTTTGCCCACCTGGTCTTCTCCTGGAGAAAAAGTCTCAGTTTATCCTGGAAAGTCTCCCCAAGTAAACTGTAAATGAGTGGGTTCAGGCAGCTGTTGGAGAAAGCAGCCAGCCTTACAGCGTGTCCTGTCAGTGGGTAGTCCTGCCACAGCGTGCTGCCGTCTGCATCCTGTCGGAGAAGATGAATGCTCACAAATATGTTCTCTGGAAGCCAGCAGAGGAAGAAGACAAACACAGCAGCTGAGATCATGCGCAAGGCTTTCTGTCTGCGTGGCCTCTGCTGCCTCTGGCTACGTCGGAGAACCTGTGCTATTCTCCGGTAGCAGAGTCCCAGGATGCAGAAAGGCAACAGGAAGCCCAGCATCACCTCAAGCCACTGAATCTGGGTCACATTTGCGAAGCAGAAGTGGAGGTCTCCAGCGTGCTGAGCCTGGGCCACAGCGAAGGGCAACACAGTCAGCATCGACGATGACACCCAGATGACACTGCAGCTGAGGCGAGGGCGTGGCATGCTGCGACCCATGGAGCCCGTCAGAGCCACAAAGCGGTCAAAGCTCATCCAGGTCAAGAAGAAGACACTGCTGTACATGTTGACCTGCTGGAAAAGGTTCATGAAAGTGCAGAGGCCGGCTTTGTCATAGTAGCCCTGCTTCAGGTTGAATACTTCGATCAAAGAGTCGGCCACAAGGGCCAAGTCGGCCGCTGCAAGGTTCACAAAGTAGAGATCTGGAGCTGAGAGGCGACCCCTGTGTGTCAAGTTCACAGTGAGAATGAGGATGTTTCCAATGAAGCCAACAGGGAAAAGAAATGTAATGTACAGGCCAGAGAAGAAGATGCTCATAATGTAGAGATAATGATTCTCTGAAGCTCCCACAAGAAAACCAGACACGACTGACCGTGTGCCATTTTTCCAGACCGTCAGGTTTTCTCCAGCTGTGACTTCATAGTCCATGTCCATATTAATGCATGGGGCTGAGCTAGTGGTAGCATTGGCTAAACATATGGGCCCAAAGTTATTAGTTTTTCAAGGGTCCTCTTCTTGTGACGGGGGTCTTTAGCTCAGGTAGAAGACTTGATCCTCATG
>JAPTMW010000012.1:9926047-9942628 GCA_029822955.1 Ostorhinchus angustatus | reverse complement strand
TATGTTCTGGTTGCAACAAGTTCTTTAGCTCTAACTTATTTAGTGAGTAGCTTATCATTTCTTTAACAACCATGTCAGAAGACATGTGGACATTTGGCTGTGGGAAAAGATCCAACTGTTTTAGAGGGGTAAAATTATTGACTAAAAACATTATTGCAACCTATAAAAGGATAGTGTGGTTGAAGTGGTGGTCAGAAAAATGATAATGACCAGAGACCACTTAAATAAGCGATGAAATCAAATGTACCAAAAAAAAAAAAAAGCTACTTTCTATGTGCACGATGCAAAGAACACTCAAGCTGTACAGCCTTAAGAAAATCAATTCAAGAGACTAATCAGAAATCAGTTTACTAGAGAGCAGATCAAACTGTGTTTCAATTGAAGAAGGGCATGTGGTCTGGGGTTGCTTCACTTGGTCAGGTCTAGGTTCAACAAATATGCATGTACAAAAACTTAGGCCAGCTGACTACCTTAATGTATTGAATAACCAGGTTTTATTTCATCAGTGGATTTTTTCTTTTTTGATGACAGGCATATTCCAAGCTGACAACGCTAGTATTCATTAGGCTCAAATTGTAAAAGAGTGGTTCAGGAGCATGGTACATCATTTTCACACGTATATACACCACCACAGTGTCCAGACCTGAACCCAACTGTGAATCTTTGGGATGTGCCAGAGAAGATTTTTCAGTCAAATTCTCCTATCTTCAACACAAGATCTTTGACAAAAATTGATAAGCCTAGGGATGGAAATAAATGTTGTGCCACTGCTTAAGCTTATGTGCTAATGTCACAGCAAATGCATGCCATATTCAAAGCTAAATGACAACAAAAATACTGGCATGTGGGACATAATGTTATTTAGGCTGTATATTTCTGCTGCATCTTACCCCAGTATCCCACTGTATGCATTCCATCTGAATGATTGCTCATGTTGGGTTATGTTGTGAAATGGACAGAATTCATATTTATATCTGCAGAGAGAGCAATGGCATTGGTTGGATTTTTTCAGATACTCTGTTATAACATGCATAAACATTCAATCTCAAGTATCACATTATCAGAATGCTTTATTTTGTAAAGTGGCATATAAATGGGAAAAACACAAATGTAAAGTAATATTTACGTTGACTCTGTGAGAGTAAAGCACTTTCCGGCCAGCCTATGAAGATGTGCAGGGCCTATTCAACATCAAAATAATAGTTGTTTGCATATTAAAGATTCACACCAAATAAACACAGGGAGAAAATCAATGGATGCTTTAAATTAAGACACATTATTTTACCAGACACTGCAGATGGAGTCACTCTGGGCTGAAGTCTGCTTCCTTGAGCCAGAAAATGATTGTTTAACCTAAACATATGGAAAATATATCAGCACAGCAGTAATTACAAACAACTAAACAACATACTATTTTTTTGCTTCACAAACCCAAATGTGTTTGGTTCCTCTACAATCTTCATTTTACCAGCGAATCCATAGTTTACTAAGAAAACAAGACAACAGATTGAACACATTTTAGGCGCACATTGTGAGGTTGTGCTAAATCTCTGATACTCCGGTTATTCCTCAGAAGGGTAATAAGGTACTTACGAAAAAGAGACAGCCAGATCACCCGCACATTCAGTGAACAATATATCCCCTTATAAAAACCAAACATGACTGCTTTCTGAGTGACTAAACTAAAATGAATCAAGGAGTTTTACAGCTACATTTCCTTCTTTGTCAGTTCTCCTGTCATGTGACATGTCACCTGATCAAAATAATATTTGAGCATGCGCATTGGCATTTTAGACTGCGTGCTTTCCATGATACAAAGTAGGCTCAGTTAAAGCCGAGTAAACTTTACTTACATTTGATAGATACAGGTTGGCTATAATTACATGTCAGTGCTTGCCACGGTGTCATAATACTTGCTAACCTGTGAACGTCTGATGTTTAACGAACTACTTTTTCAGAGGTTTTTTTTCCTCAGGCATGCTGGTGTCCTGTAGTTGCTAGCTAATGTCAGCCTACTATTTTGTTTTATTGCAGGTTTTTCTCTTGTCTGTCGCTATTTCATCCAAAGGTGAAACATGGGACGAAAGAAACAGGGCAAATTTGTCCGCCCTGACAATAAGGGCAAAGAAAAAAGGCATAAAATGAAGGGGAAATCTCTGGACACCTTTACAGAAGAAATGCACACAGCATTTGAGGGTAAGAACAAACTACCCATGATACAAGGATGTTTATTCTATTTGTCTTTATAAATATATATATTTATTGTTAAATCAGAAATTGCTCTTCTGGGGCTTAATTTGGAATGTTTACATTCGTAATTTTTTTTTTCGTTTTACTACCACAGTAATGGGTATTGATACTATCAGATCATAGACCATTATCATTCAGGAAAATTTAACAGTTTACGCTTAAAGTCTTGTAAACTAGAGTAATGATGAGAACAAGGCACATGAGTATTGTACAATTAATCAAATCCCAGTGTTTGTAAAGTTTTATAATTGCAAAATGCTGCAATTTACAGATTTAAAGGCCCAGTGAGTGTTAGTTCATATTTTAGATTCAGTGACACAGATCATAGAGGTGTGCTGTGTAAAACATGCATTCAAATACATTCCAATCACAATCTCAGTCCTGTCCACAATAATCATGTCTTATGTTTTGCCCCATTTTCTGCAGCTGTAATGTGTACTTTTATTTTTCCCCTCAGCTAGTCTTCACCTGGAACAGGGAGCAGAAGCCCCTGAGGTGAAACTGCCTTGCCCACTTGCTATGTGGGAGTTGGGTCACTGTGACCCGAAACGCTGTACTGGAAGAAAGCTTGTCCGCAAGGGTTTTGTACGTAACCTACGGCTCAATCAGCGATTTAATGGACTCATACTGAGTCCCATGGGTGTAAAATATGTGACACCAGCAGACAGGTGTGTTGAGTAGCTCCCTCCTTAGTTATTTCTATGATTAAAAGTGACTGACTCAGGGTGTGATAAACAAACATGTTCATCCTTTGTCCTCAGAGAAATTGTGGCTCAGAATGGGTTAGCAGTAATCGACTGTTCATGGGCCAAACTGGAGGAGACGCCATTTAACAAAATGATTGGAACTCATCCCAGGTTGTTGCCATACCTTGTAGCTGCAAACCCTGTCAACTATGGCAAACCCTGCAAGTTGTCTTGTGTTGAGGCTTTTGCTGCTACATTCTGTATTGTGGGTATGGCCTCACTAAATATTTCTCCAGTCTGATTGCACCTTATTGTCTTACTGTTTTCTATCTCATTGTAAGTTGCATTTTTCTTATTTCTTTTTTTATGGCATATGACTTTTACAGGTTTTAAAGAACTGGCAGTGCTCTTGCTGAAGAAATTCAAGTGGGGGACAGTGTTTCTGGAGCTCAATAAAGTTCTTCTGGACCGCTATTCTAGCTGCCAGTCAGAGGAAGAACTGTTGTCTGTTGAGAGGGAGTTTCTTACATCTAAACCAGAGGAGGAGGAGTTTGGTAATTTTTTTTTAATATAATGAGATCACATAAAGTATAGCTGTGGTGGATTGATCGTTTCCTAAATGTTTACTGAATATGAAATATGTTCTCCTTTTTAGAAATTCAAACTTGTAGTACAAGATCTCCTTTAAAATCTAAAGATTATGTAATCAAGATTTGGTTAATGAATGAACTTGAATAAAATGTTTTGTATTTTTTAGGGTTTATTATTTAAAAAATACTTTAAATGTGTTAGTTTTTTTTCTCATCTAGTAAACAGACAGATTTTCCTTTTCATGTCACATATTTTTAAAAAAAATCTTTTTTGCCTAAACTACTCTAGGGCTACGTATTTTTAACGAGTTTAAATGTGTACTACATCTCTGGAAAATTGTATCGTGCTCTGAGAGGAAATGTATGTTATTTTACTGTTGAAGACGTTTTAAGGGGGAAAAGCTTAATATGCATCTTGTTCACAGATCCATTTGATGTCAGCTCAGGAGTGGAATGTGGGAATCTCAACAGACGTCAAATGTACGTTTTTGTATTATCACTCGTGTAGAAAACCTCAAACAGTTTTCATAGATTCATAAATTTTATATATTTAACTTTATTGAACTTTAACCTTAGATTTTAATATGCCAATATTTTTCTGCTGACAGGATTTTTTCTGTTCTAATACAATAAAGGGATCAAGTCAAATTGAAACTTAGCATAATAGTTTTGTATCACTAATGTATACTCTATAAGTGTTCGTTTTTAATTTGTTCATCGCTAATTTGTTTTCAGTTTATTGTCAGTATGTATATGGAGTTCATTGTTCATTTCTATTTTTAGCGCACCTGTAGATGATGATTCAAGTGAAGAAGACACGTCAGAGGATGATGAACAAGAGGCACAAGATGAAAAAACACAATCCAGTGATGAGTCAAGTACAGTCTTGCAACATAATGAAGAGGAAGACACAAAATTAAATTTGTCAGAATAAGGCATATTTAATCAAAGGGTCGTTTTAACACAGAGACTGGCAGAACATTTCTTTTAAACATCACTTTCTCCTACTTTAATGTAAGGTCACTTTGGGCCACATGTTTTTTTTATCACAAAGTATGAGAAAATTAAGTAATGTATTAACTCTGCTTTTCTATGACAGACAAAATAAATGACTATCTACAAACTGCAATCTGTTTAAAGTGTATATTGGAATATAATGTTATCACTGTTTCTGGATGGATGCTATTGTTTGGGAGTGAGTTAATCTGTAAAAAGATTGTAGCTGTGCGAATCCAGTTTGCAAAAGTATACAAAGTGGGACGAAATGCCATTGAAGTCTTGCAGATAAACCTCCCTGCAATTAATTATTGTCGGTCAAACACAGACGGAGGCCAATACGGTTCATAGAGGACGACTCCAGTGGTATTTGAATATCACCAATTGCCTGTCTGTCGGCTGACTCCATCCCGATCAGTATGATGAAGTTCAGTAGGTTGTAAATGTGGCGAGGGGGGCGGACACAGCGGGACTCTCCTCTGCTGTCCTGCGGTAACATTGTTGTGGAACGACGTCACAGCTCGAAAATGAAGGCACAGAGGCAGCCATTACTGGAGCTTCTCTAATTATTTTATTCCAAATAAATACTCGCGGAAAACTCCCATGGCAAGAGCCACAAGTCAGCTGGTAAGTATTTAAACTTTTATATGAATAACTGTTCGAAGCCGGTAATCAAAATGTATAATGTGGCGGCTGTTTGACAACAAATAGTTAGGTCGGGCCTTCATTTGGAGAGCGGTGCTAGCCGCAAAAGAACATTCAACATTACGACTGACTAGCAATGTTAGCTCGCTAATGTAGGCTAACAACATACAATGTTGTCAACGTAAATTCAAGTGTAGAACACTTGTCTTGACTTATCATTAGATGTTCCTCTGATAATCTGTTGCATATCCAGCACTTATCGATGCGTGGTACTAGTTCTGTCGAAATGGATGATCATTTAGCTTGGTCAGTAGTTACGCTAACGCTACATGTTGGCTAATGTTAGCTTAACAGCTTCGCGCTTTCGAACGTTGTTCCTCCTTGCTAACTGGCTAGCCTTAGCTTTGTTGCGTCTCCACCGTTAGTTAAGATAGTTGGCGTTAATGTTTGTATAGGTAACACAGTGAAGTACGATTGTCAACCCACTGACTTTCAAAATTGTGTGATATTGTAACCGCAGCAACTTTGGATGTCGCTAACTAACCTTTCAATTGAAATGGCATACGGTTTACAACATAACTGTTACCTGACTAGCTAGCGTTAGCTAATTGGCTGGCTGTTAGCGTTAAGTTTATAACTCTGTCAGTGATGGCCGGCATTATTTGACAAGGCAGCGAGAGCTAATGTTAGCTTGCTAGCAGGCGTTACCACTTAGCAAAGAAAGTTCCTACAGGCCTGGTGTTAACCCGAGTACTCATGATTAGGTTAACTGGGGTTTTCTAACAATCACTAACACGGTTAATCAATAGTTATGTTTCAGTAGTTGGCATTAAGGCAACCTGGCAATAAGTAAGTCAAGTCCGGATAAGGCAACTAAATGGCCACACCTTGGTTTTGAAAGAGAAAAGGCCAGGCCAGCTAAACTAGCGTAAGCCAACGTAAACTGAGTTATAAGGTAAACAGTATTGACACTGCTGATGTTTTTCAGTTGCTGAAGTTAAAAATAACCAAAACTGGAAAACGCACTAGCTTGTCTTTTTGTTGTCTGTGAGACCTACAGATGGTTTTAAAGGGGTTTTCATCAGCATTTGCGTTACCTGCCTTTATCAGATGCTGTACAAACACATTCGATGAGTTCATGGCAATTGGGAAACGAGTAGCATTTCATCTATCACATGAAAGCAGTAATTTTGACATAGAATTTACAACCTCAACACTGGAGGGTGGGACCATCAGGCACAAAAGAGGCTCCTTCAATAGCTTTTGACTGTTCTTATCAATTCTAGACTTTGCTCATCAAGTGGTCTCACTTTAAATTGTTACTTAAAGTCATGATATTCCAGTAAGAGTATTTGCTCCAGTAAAAGTGAATGAGTGACCTGGTAAAGTGGGTCTAATTAGATACTCCTTGTCCAATCTTAATAATCCCATATATACATTCTCTAGATCTTGATCTGGTTGTGGATAATTGTTCTATAATTTTTGCATCACATTTTCACTATAAAGTCTGTTGGATTTAGAAATTTTATAATTATTAGGGCAGGCTCTATATTTTATTTTCTGGACTGTTAATGGTATATTGATAAATGTATTTATACCACACAACCTCTGAATGTATTTTACCCAAACTAATGGCAATAAGATCACTTCATTTTAAAATGACAAGTCAAATGAACTGTACAATGTTACGCTAGGTTGCATGCTGTTCCACAATCTTCTGTTGGAGAGTCAATGTTTAAGCCACATATAGATGTTTTACGTGTGGTATAGTCTTTATTTTCCTTTTATTCACACTTCATCACTTTGCTGACTTAATTTTCTTAATTCTTCCTCTCTTTATTCAGTATGATGTTGTGCCCATTCAGCCCAGTGTTGTCATCTGTTCCTGCTCGCATCCATCAATGGTAAGAAACCACCCTGACTCCTGCTCGCCACTTGCTATCCCAGGCGCAAGCAGTAGCCACTGTCCCAGCATGGAAGGGTCAGCCTCAGGGGCCCGTGCTGTAGGAGCGTCTGCCAGCAGCCAGGGCTCAGAGCTGCGCACACAGCCGGCTGTCCAGGCCCCTCAACCACGCAAAAAGAAGCCAGAGGACTTCAAATTTGGCAAGATACTGGGAGAGGGCTCATTCTCTACGGTATGTACCATGCATTCCACTTAGGATTTTAATTAGACCAAGGTAGTTGTTGCTACTTGCTAGCATTCTTTTGATTAACATACATGGGTGAGTCATCAAGTTCATTTTAGGTGAATTGAAAAAACAAACTGTGCGAGTGAGATTTTCTTTCACCTAAAAGTAACATGCAATGTCTTATAATTTTTTTCTGTTTTTTGTCTTAAGGTTGTCCTGGCAAGAGAGCAGGTAACAGGAAAGGAATATGCAAGTAAGTAGTAACTCAGTTTTATTAGGTTTGGGTGAATGCAGCATATTTACCAATTTCATGTTGGAAAAATCTGTTGTTGCATCTTTTCTTAAACTTTTCTCTTCTCCTTGCAGTTAAGATTTTAGAGAAGCGCCATATTATGAAGGAGAACAAAGCCCAGTATGTGAAAAGAGAAAGGGATTTGATGTCAGACCTAGATCACCCATTCTTTGTCAAGCTTTACTTCACATTTCAAGATGATGAGAAGTTGTGTATCCTTGAGCAACTTGTGAAGACTTTTGTCCCTGGTTGTTGTTGTTTTTTTTAAATAAGAATGTACCAGATGAATTTCTTCTTTTAGTCTTTAAAAGCTTTTTATAGAAAAATATTAGATGATGTGAGTTGTCTAATTGTATTTTTAAATGTCAGTTGCTATTTTCCCTTAACTAGATTTTCTTAGATTTTGGTCTCAGCTACGCTAAAAATGGAGAACTTCTGAAATACATTCGCAAAATTGGTTCATTTGATGAAACCTGTACTAGATTCTACTCTGCTGAAATAGTTTGTGCTCTAGAATACTTACACAAGAAGGGGATAATACACAGGTAAGAGAGCCTCCTCATATCCACTTCTTTTGTTTTTCGTATTTAACTTCAAAAACACTCAATTCAAAATTATCATAAATTGTTTATTTCAGAGACCTGAAACCAGAGAATATTCTTCTGAGTGAAGAGATGCACATCCAGATAACAGATTTTGGGACAGCAAAGCAGTTATCATCAGACAGTAAGCAAGGTACAACCCCACTGATATACTGATTGATCTAAAATCGAGTTATTTTATATTTCACTTCCTAAGAGACTGTTTGCTATTTGATGTGACCACTGTATTTACTCTTTTGATTTGTATTGTTTGGCAGCAAGAGCAAACTCCTTTGTAGGGACAGCGCAGTACGTGTCTCCAGAGCTGCTAACAGAGAAATCAGCCTGCAAGAGGTAATAAAATTTGATTAGCCTGCAACTTGATTGTGTTCTATTAATTGTTCAACTAATCTTTGTTCAAGATGAGTGGTATAACACCTGTAAGGGTATTTTTGTATTTGTTTTTCTTAGCTCTGACCTTTGGGCTTTGGGATGTATTATCTATCAGCTGGTGGCTGGTTTACCACCATTCAGAGCTGGGTGAGTACTATAGAACAGTCTGGATCAATGTTCTCATTGTTTTGTTGATTGTTATTTATAATGGTATGTTCACCAGTGTAGTTTTAATTGTAAAGTTTACTGTGTGATGTCTAATAGAGCAATAAACTTGTGTCTTGAGAAAAAAGAAATTGCTACAGTAGAAGCAGATATACAAAATGTATTTTACTAATAATTGTTTTTCTCTTTTCCAGAAATGAGTACCTAATATTTCAGAAGATAATAAAGCTGGAATATGAATTTCCAGAAAAATTCTTCCCCAAAGCCAAGGAACTTGTCAGACAGCTTTTGGTATGTTATTGTCTGATATCTGCAGACAGACTAGATACATTTTGGTAAATAATTTGTGTACTGGATTTGGTTAGCTGGGGGGTAGTCCTTTTCTAATAAATGCATTGTTTTCCTCCTTAGTCACTGGACCCTTCTAAGCGGCTTGGTTGTGAGGAGATGGGAGGATACGACCCTTTGAAGCAGCACCCTTTCTTTGACACAATCTCATGGAGTGACCTTCACCTACAGACGCCCCCGAAGCTCACCCCCTACCTGCCAGCCATGTCTGAGGATGATGAGGACTGCTATGGAAATGTAAACAATTTTATTGCTTCATAACTGTTTTAAGTTTTTCATTTATTTTTTACTTAGACATTTGTTTTGTCCTTGTATTGTCACTGCTTTTTTGAGAACCATGAATTAGATATTTTCTCATCTGTCCAATTTTTAACCCCCAGTACGATGACCTCCTGAGCCAGTTCAGCAACATGCAGGTGGCCCAGTCCAGCTCGTCACACTCCCTGTCACCACACGAGTCTACACCCCCCCAGAGGTCCAGCAGTAACATTGAGCAGTACATCCATGACCTTGACAACAACTCTTTTGAGCTGGACCTGCAGTTCACTGAAGAAGAGAAACAGCTATTGCTGGACAAACAAACCACTGGAAATCCTTGGTAAAATGGCATTTTCAACCCCCTGATGTGCCCATCTTATATCGCTGTTCATTATTGTATTTGAATGTGATCAATTATTTGATCTAATTGTCTCACTGAAAAGGATGGGATATCAGTGTCTGCTGTTTTGTTTACACAGGCACCAGTTTGTTGAGAATAACCTGATCCTGAAAATGGGCCCAGTGGATAAACGAAAGGTCTGTGTATTTTAGCTCTTATATTTGAGAATGTCTCTGAATGTTGAAAACTTTTAAAAGCAAGTTTCCTTTTTTCAAAAAAAGTTTTTTAGCCATGAGTTTTTGCCACTATAGCAGTTGTCCTGTAATCATTTCAGATAGTTTTTCCAATAAAAGCTTGATCAGCAACAGTGAAGTCACTTTCATGACTTCTTGCTGTTGCTGACTGCTTTGAGATAAAGAATTAAAGGGAATCCCGTGTCCTGTATCAAGACTCTTTGGTCCCATAGCTCCCTCTGTTGGGGATGAGTAGCTCAAGTTTGCAGCATTTCATTTCAGGGTCTGTTTGCTCGGCGGAGACAGCTGCTTCTTACTGAAGGACCACACCTGTACTACGTGGATCCTGTCAACAAGGTCCTAAAAGGGGAGATTCCTTGGTCCCTAGAGCTGCGCCCCGAGGCCAAGAACTTCAAAACCTTCTTTGTTCACACGGTACAACAGTTTACTTCTGAAGTCTGTCCAGCATAGCTTCTTTGAGCAACTTGTTGGTACATGCCCACTGCTCAGTCTGTTTTCAGTGGCGTTTGGGTTTTTTAATATTCTTTTGTCTTCTGATTCTTTTAGCCTAACCGAACATATTATTTGATGGACCCCAGTGGAAATGCTGACAGATGGTGCAAGAAGATCCAGGAAGTGTGGAGAAAGATCTATCAACGGCACCAAAACCCAGGCCTATAGGAGCACAGTTCCTCCTATGGCCACTCCTCCTTAGCTCTGAGGCCAATCACTGAGCAGAGTAACACCCTCTTTAGTGCCCTTCATCACCGCAATGTAAACAAACTCTTAGAGACGCTGGCATCTAGACCTTGTTTGTTTTCCTGAGTAGAACCATGGGAAAAATACAACTTTGGATTCAGGGTTGCTTTGCTTGTTCTTTGTGCTCTCTGTGAGGCTTCTATTGCATTTTTTCCATGTATGGATGATGATAAGACTGCCACCATGCACATCTGATTTTTGTACATTCTGCAGGGGAATGAGAAGGGCAAGCTTGTCTGTAGAGTGGCACAAGCTTGGGTACCGCTAGGACTATCTTGAATGCAAGGACTGGTTTCCTGCTTCTGTGATACCATAACACAAAATCTAGCTTTTGTGAAACAGAGCCCATCCTGATATCTTAATTCAACCATATCCTAATCCTACATCATATGTACAAGCTGTAGTCAGGCCCCACATCTAGTGCATATACTCCATAGTTGTAACAGATACTGTATGCTGATTCAGTCTCATACATTTACACACACACATACACATATATACACATACATACACACACACACACACATATATATACACACATATATTATGTGTGTGTGTATATATGTGTGTGTGTATATTTGCGCAGTCCAATTAAAGTCAAGATGCAACAAGACAGAGTCCCATCTGCAGTGAGACCTGGGTCTGAATCAGTCTCAGTATGACTGAACCTTCATGGCCGTTACTGAGGATGTATCGCTAACGGGGCGAGTAAACATGCCACTAGCTTGTACTTCCTAAACATAACTTGCTTATCCTTCCTGCATGACCAGTTTTGTAGCTCAGCCTTGTCCGCTTTCCTCTCCTAGGGCACTGGAGAATATAGTTTATTCATGTTTAAAGGTGGGTATTTTTGAACACAACCATTGCGAATAATATTGGATGATTTGGCTGTTCTGTACCATTCACTGGCTATTTCTTTGTGGTGTGATTTCTTCACTTTTTCTTTTTGTTCCTTTTTTTTCTTTTTTCTTTTTTTTGGGTGGGATAGTCGGCTCATGTTCAGTACGTCCTATTGAAAACAATATCTTATGTGCTGACAACCCCATGCTGAACAGAAAAACCTTGTCAACAGAGATAACATTCACATACTATCATTCTTGGAAGCAATCACAGTAAAAGCTGTTGTCCCTGGACAAGATGGCAGAACTGCCTCATTGAGCTCTCAATTTTCATTGAGATCTCTCACCTTTTTTTTTTTTTTTTTAATTTTCTTTCTGACGTTTGGCCCAATAGAAATTAAAGCGTTTGATTTAACTTGTGCTCTTGTTTTAGCAATATGTATTATCATAATGCTTTTAATTTTTGACATATTACCTTAAGGTCCTTTCCAAAGGTCCTCTTCCTTCAGCTGAGTCTGTGTGTGCAGTGTGACTGGAGTATAGGTGAATAGGACCCTCTGGCCCAGGGGCCGGGGGGTCGATGTGGGTGGATGTCAGTTAAAGGATATGTCTGATCCAAATAACCGATGAAATTGCTGTATCTGTCTATAAAGTTGAGGAAACACTCAAGAGAAGTGTTTGCCTCTGGTTAGAAAAATTGTTTGAATCAAGTCGATGGCAGTCAGTTACATTGTATATGGAATATTCTACCTGGCTTGTAACTGACTAGAACTGTGATGTACAGATGATGTATTATTAAAATCTGAAGCAAGTAATGCAATGATATTAGGATACAGTTTTTGTATTTTTATTCTTGTATAAGGTTATTTGATGGCTATTGTTTAGCCTCTAGTTCATTCTGTGTTATTTAAATTCTAATATATGAATCATATTTGGATTGAAGTCATGTTCAGGGGCCATGTTGTGTATGTATTGAGATGTAAAGCCTTTGAATGTGAATAATTATTGTAAACTATAATATTTTACAGCTTTTTTCTTACTATATCATACATTTTCTATTTGCTCAGTGATTTAATCATATTCTGATAATTTAATGAATCTGTTCATTCTCTCTCTGATTATTTGTGCGCTAGGTCAGTAGATGTTGAATGATGAATTTTCCACTTAATGCTTGGTAGTCCGGTAATTAAAGCATGTAGGGATTTAGGCATACAAATAAAGCCACGTGTCCTGTCTTCTGTTAACAACCAGTCATGACACAGTAAAAGCAGCAGCATCCAGTGGCAATGGCATCTCATATTTTGCAGCATGTAAATAAAGTACCGGCCCACTATCAGTGTTTTTGTGTCGTGGAATTTACTACAGAAGCTCTTTAGTGCGATCATATCAAGATAAAATAGCTACAAGAGACATGTACTACTATGACCTCTTTATATTCTGTACAGGCTCAGTATTCAAAATTACTGCTCCGTATTGTACCGTCAATAAATCGGGCTTGGGAGGATCTGGAATAATTTATGCAAGTCTCTGACAGAGCTGGTGGAGTGGTTTAGTAGGAGTGGCTGAGGAGCTCACAGGCTGCTTTGCATGAGTCGTGGACTCCCAAGTTAGTGGCTGCAGCTAGATATTTCCTGTCTGCCTCACAGACAGAGCTGAGGCGAGGGTGGAGGAGACGAGGAGAGGGATGGCAGAGAACAGCTCCGAAACGAGCGGCTCCGTTCACCGGAGATGTTTGGCCCATTCTCCGGCGGAAAGAAACATTTCATCTGGAGTCGGGGCATCGAAATGGATTCGACTGAACGTCGGGGGAACATATTTTCTAACAACGAGACAGACGCTGTGTCGAGATCCAAAATCATTTCTGTACAGACTGAGCCAAGCTGACCCCGAGCTCGACTCCGACAAGGTAAATGCTAAGCTAGTCGAGCTAGTTAGCGCTGTACTTAGGGGCGCAGGAGGTTAACTCGCTTGTATTTTTCATATAAAATACCTATGAATCAAGTGTAGTTTGGTGTTGCTGAAAAGTGTACACACCGTCCCGCCCAGTTACACTTGTAGGTCTATGAAAACCAGCGTTTATTCACAAAACTTAACGCTTAGTTGTGCTTTTTGTGGCTATGTAGCATTAGCCTGCTGAGCTAGCTAGATTCCGACAGTCACCACATGATATATGATCTTGCTACTGTCCTGTGTCCAGCTTATTCGTAAGGCGTCTTTAGAGCAGAAATATCCGGGTATTACGGGCTTTTTACAATATGTTTAATGAAATCTTGGCATGAGGAAATTTATTGTTACATTGGAAGAGTTTTTGCACCTTATACAATTATATACAAGTCGCCACAGTAGATGGAAACTTTCCCCGTAGGAGGCCGTTGGTTTGCACTTCTGAAGCTAGGTGTCAGATGTCAAATAGTGGCAGCGTTTTTTCTCTGACGAAAAAACTTGTCTTGCACATCTGACAGAAAATAGTATTACTTTCATTTAATATAATACGTTTTGGGGTGTGGCAACGGCACCTTAGTGTAATGGGGTGGGTTATTTCAGTCTTAAGAGTCACAAAAGTGCAGATTTTATTATTCACATGTAATAGTTGTTGCTCAGCATATAATTAATCAGGACTATAAGGTGAACTGTTTTCATATTGATATGTTATTGATTCACTTCCATTCGTGTGCTGCTTCTGATCCTGAGAGCTATACTCATTTTTGAATAATTACCAACACCAAAGGCTTTATTACATGATCACTAATTTCCTTCAGTCTCTCCCCTGAGTTGAGTGTTATTTGGCTTTTGTTGCTCCTCGGTTTATATTGTTATGAGACTCCCATAATTACTATGCATGTCATTGCCAAGTGGGGTGAGGTGTGGGGGCTACAGAGGGTTCCAGATGAAGTCACTCATCTCCCTGAATGGCCTCATTTTTCCACAAGCAGGCTTCGCCGTTTGCCCATCTGCAAGTTTAATACCACTATGTGCACTTGAAGACCCCCCCAGCACTGTCCCAAACAATGTATTAGTCTGTGTATACAATGTGTAGTCTGTTCTCTTTTTCATGTTTTTTTTTCTTTATTTATTGTTCTCCTTAACATGCACGTTTTAATCTTTACCCTGAACCCCTTTATTCTAAGCCAAAACCATGGCTTATCTCATATTTTCATGCAAATATCTTAATCTCTGAATAATCAGCTTGCTTTTTTGTCAGGTTATCCCCCCCATAACAGATCAGCCTATCTCAATCCCTTGTCTTAAGTGCGTATCAGTCTCTCGAGCCTCTACAGCATCTCTTTCCTATCTGGTTAAAGACACACTGACAAGTAAAGCAATCAAAAAAAATATCCTTTCATTAACTGGTGACTTAGACTGCTTTAATAGGATTCCAGCATTTTTCACCTGGTCTAAAAAGACCCTGTTTTTTGCATTGCATGTTTTCTTACTATTCACTGCTTTTGAATAGGAAGTCTAGCAGAGTTAAGTTCAAATAAGGAAAGATTAAAATTTTTTTTTTTTTTGGGGGGGGGGGGGTAGAATTGTGTTTTCCAGCCAAGGAGATGAGTGGCTCAGTCACGCAGGCTGACGTGCTTCAGCAGGACTCTTGAGGAGAGCTGCATTATTCATGTCGTTGACTGGAGCCTGTTTTACACACTGGTGAAGGAAGTGCTGTCACGTGTACAGGCATAACAGAACAATCCTGTATCTTTTATAGGTGCTTTTAAAATGGCTTATCCCTGAATTGACAAATGCCACTCAGAGGTGTTATGTTGGTGTGATGTTATCTCTGCTAGTGTAGTTTGGCCGCACCTTCTATGTCACGTTTTAGGTGGGCCTTAAACAGATCACACTCTAAAAATTGTTCCTCATAGATACATCAATGGGCTTCTATCCTCCGGCAAACTCCTCCCTCCAAGTTACTCCGCTCAGGACCACTCAACTGGAGACCAAGCTCTCCAGCTCTGAAAGCTGCATCAATTTTTCAAGCATGCCATCATTTTTGTTCCTTCAACATCTTATTCTTTTCATATTTATATCCATTTGCTGCCCAAAGAAGTCTTCACTGCGGCATGTGTGAGGGGAAATATGGCTGTGTTTAATGCTGGATTCAGGTTTTATGTCATGCCTGAGCACACTGTGGGAGGAAACGTAAATATTTAAAGGTGATATCATCTCCGCCTGCTCTCTTTTCTCGCTGCAAGTGCTCTACAGGACACTGCAGTGTGCTATTGGCAAATCAGGTGTGACTCTTGGCTGATCTTATCGCCTTTATGGGCCCAATGCAACTTTATGCACAAAAGGCACAGATCTACAATGGAAAACGCTGCTATTTTGAAGTCTATACTACATCAGCGTCAGTCATCAGTGAAATTAGTTTTTGTTTTTTTTTCCAGTCATTCACTATCTTCTTCTCTTACCAGTCTCATGTTTTGTTGCTGCTGCATAGAGAGACGGAGCTCCAGGTTGCAGTGATTTCCTGGCTTGGCTGTAGAAGTACTCAGCTGGCTCTCATCATGACAGAAAAGCTTTTAGGGAACTTTTAAAAGGCGCTGTTCATTTACTGCCTGAAATACTCCTCTGTCATAAATTGTTCTGCACTGCAGACTGATGGTGTTGACCAGAACATTGTATAAAGCCAAGAAGCCCCCCCTCCACACACACACACACACACCAAATCCTCGGTAAAAGATCACAAGTGCACTTAAATGACAGCGTTAAACATTTTGATGAGGTTGGTTCACATAATACAACCCTCACCCTTGCATGATGTGCATATTATTTAAAGGATGTTGGCCTATTTGACTATGCCATTACGGCCTGTACTCCAGAGGGACTCCTACTCTACAAGAATCAGACTTCCACTTGGCTAAATGGCTCCAATCATGTGACGCAGAAGATCTCTTGCTACATCTTTAAGCTCTGTTTCTGCAAGGAGGGTTTGTACCTCACTTAGCTGCATTGAAGGCCGAACAGCATTGATAAAGCATTTTTTTCCCCATCTCGGCCAGATGAATGAAAGGACTTCATGTGAATTGTTTTGTCTCACGTGCTGTTGCAATTTGTTTTGGTTATCCTTTTAACCATGTGG
>JAPTMW010000012.1:9901974-9916002 GCA_029822955.1 Ostorhinchus angustatus | reverse complement strand
CCCCCCCCCCCCCCCCCCCCCCACATTTATTTTGTGTTTTCCCTCCACTTGCGTTTTTATTTCTTGATGTAAATAAGTCTGTTTACTGACAATTTGTGCCTGTATGTTTAAACTGGACCTTTTTGAATTAGCTGCAAGAATTTTTTTTTCTAATTGAAAGTATGGAATTGTAATCTACAAATGTTTTATGCTACACAATGTGGCCGTCATTGTACAAGGCCAACAATTCACTCAGGGTCATCTATTGAGTTAATTCTTATATCCTCCAACTTTAAGGGTCTGGTAAGGGATCAGTATGGTCTTTATAACTCAAGTATCAAAATCATTGTTTAGATGAACTCAGATGTTAAGAAGGGAATTGTGCATTTATTTAGTGCATGTTGAGGTTTAGGCTATTCATTAATGTGAAATTTACCCCCAAAGCAAATGGATAAAATGTTTTTCAAATAGTTCAAACAGTTGAGTTTTCATTTATGATCATGAGGTTTTGACTCCAACAATATCATTAGTGGTTCACAGACACACAGAAGAAAAAATATTGTATTTCATGTACATTTATGAATTTTGTACAAGGTTTTGCAGGTGGAAGCTGATGTAACTGTTGTGGTTGTGGCTTCCACCTGCCCAAGAGAAAATCTGTGTCGCAGGATAGGGGCATTAGCTTATCAGTTATTAAATGCAGACGTCCAGTCCTTACTAAGCAAGCAGGAATATCTGAAACACAAATTCACTGTGCAGAATCTCCCACATCTGAGGAGTAAAGCTGTGGGTACTGTTGAATTACATGTGGCATCATTTTGTCTGTCATGCAACTCGACAGTCATCGAATTCACCTCATGCTCATAAATCTAAAGTTAACTGGCAAAGTTTTTTGTTTTTTTCTTCAAATGTGAAATGTGTTTTAGTCTTTTTTCCCATTTTATTTTTTTTTAAATGAAAACATTGTTGCACTGCAATGATGTTTTACTTCCTATCAGGGGATAAAAAACCTACAGGAAAAATGCATCTTTACTAGAATCCCACTCACTTCTATATTTTCTGTAGTTAGTGTGTTTTTATTTTTGAGGGAATATGATTTTAAAACATTTTTTAGGGTTTTTTTTTTTCCCGACGTGGACGACTTGGGGACTGGAACTGTTTGAAGGTAGTGGTGAAGGAGATTATGTTCATATCTAGAGAATTTTGCTTTGATGTACATAATCCAAATTCAATATTAATATTTAACTCTTTAAAAACTGCACGTTTTGTACACTGTATAGAATACTCAACTTCAGGTAGAAGTTGTTTATACTGGATCTTTGAAAATGAAAAAATCTTGACCATGTTAAAGTCTGTTTTGCATTGTTTGTACAGGATTAGAGATTTCAGATTTAGGATTGAAACGGCTAATGCAGAATATGGTGTCTTTCACTGAGGACATGCCGGGGACATGTTTTGATAACCAATAACAAAGCTATACTTGGCTGGCTATGAAGTTGACTGTTACATTTAAAATGTATTTTTTTCCTGCAGTGCGATAGATTTCTTCTGAGCATTTTGAATTTGTGTAGATTTCATACACAGCATTACAAGCACTACAGTGGAAACGACACTGTGCACACTGCTTACAAGCCTGTAATGTTGACAATGTAAATATTGCATTTTAGAACACTTTTTTAAGTAGATGTTGTTTTGAGGTTTGATGTGGTTTTTGATAGGTTGGATATTTCATTCACAATTAATTGTTTAGTGTTGCCTTTTTTTCCCCAATGACCAAAATCCAATGTCTTGTGTATTGTACACATCGATCAGTGTCAGGGACGAGTAAACTTTTCTTAATGCTGGCACACTTTGTACATATAGAGTTAACGACACAAAAACCTCCATTTACTCACATGAACACACACACACTTGAGTAAAACAATTTTATATTGTCGGGGAAACAAGTATGGATGCATGTTTTGATATACATATACACACATATATATATATATATATATTACACACACAAGGGCTTTTAAAGTGCAAAATTTGAGATCTGCAAAGAGGTTCAATCAACGTAGACTGGATTTCCTGCCAGAGCTAGGCTATGTTTACATTTGCTATAGTATTCTGAAGCCTTCCAACTATGTACTGTCTTGCACTCCCTCACACATGTTAACATAGCTCTGACTTGTGTGACATCACCCATTGTAACTAGTACTCCCCACTCCATATAAACTGATATTTACTCAAACATTCTGACTAATGTTAAGATACTCCATCCGTATATGACAGCCTTTGTGTGAGCGTTGCAGACAATCTTTCTTCCTGCCCTTTTGGTGGCAGAGAGGGTCACTTTTAATAAGGTCAACTTTTACATTTGTTGGCTCAGAGCAACAGTTTATGTAGGTTTTCTGAATCTTATTTTGCAAAGAGATTTAGTGTCCTGCCTTCCTTACTTTGTTTGATATACTCTGGGCTGTAAGTGTTTGACCCTTCTGCATTAGCAGCTACATTACATATAATTCCCTTCACAAACAGGTTGTCTTGTTCAGCATTTGGCAGTGATAATCATTTCATGTGACAGACAAACTTATCAAATCTGTAGCCTAATACTTATAAGTGCCCAGTTGTTTTGCATTCAAGTCATAAGCCACAGACCACTGTAATGCATGGTTGAGGATGATCACAGTTGTAATCAGAGGGAGTGAATGTGTCATTTTTTTTCTCAGTCTAACAATTACATTGATGAATATGGTTCTCATATCACTACATAGATCACTTCTTTATGATCTTATGCAATGTTAAAACTGTACAAACTAACTATGAGGTTAAGGGTATAGATCGATATGGTCTTGCATAAGGTAAACTCAATAAAAATGTCATTAATATATTTGTGTCTGTTTATTTCGGAGTTGAAGTCATTTCAGGACTGCTCTATTAAGCCTTTGTTTATAGGATTTCTTCAAGTTGCACATCTACATCTTTATACTATGTAGTAAACATTAAATGGTATTAAATTCAATGTCTCTGCTTTGAGACCGAAAACCACACAGCTGTCTTAAAAGCCTGACGAGATCATCATTAGTAAACAGCGACCTCTTGTGACTATTCCTTAAATGTCTTCGTTGTGGCATAGTTGCCCAAATGTTTGCCTGCCCAAATCTGCATGGCATTTTCTATTAGATTTTTTCCCCCCTAAGAATCTGTTAAATAGTTTACAGAAATATCCGGACATGTGTCCCCCTTCAGACCGAATAGGTTATAAACACTCTTTTAATCAAACGCACACTTTTTTATTATTATTTCAAATGTGAGAGAAAAACGGCACAGATATAAATGGTTTCGAGTCTGATCAAAGATGACATATCAGACAAGCTAGAAATCCGATAGTTGTTTTGCATGACCCTGACGTTTTGCGCCTGCGCTTTTATTGTGTTTGGAATGTGGAAAATACAAACCTATTTTAGTGAAGCAATAAACACCAAAATGATCTAAAATAGGCATGATAATACACAAAACATCCCTCTTTTAGATTTTGAAACGTGTGACTTATTCTCTAGCTTGACAACTCGCTGTCTAAAAGGTCAGTGTATTGCGCTGATAATGAGAATTAATAATTACAGTCAATCTTATTAATGGCGTGTTGTTATTATAAATTCCTCAATTGTTAAATTAAAAGTAATAAATACACTGAAATGATGAATTCGCACTCTGGTCTTCCTAAAGTATATAAGTCGAAGACGGAAGTACTCGACGGATGACTATCTCACTTCACTGTGTCTGTGTCTGGTTGGAGTCGGAGCGGTTGGTTTTTCAGGAGGGAAACTTTACAAGGTTTAACGGGATTTGAGCACGATTAATTCATTTCGTGTAATTACTAGAGCCAATACAGCCACATTGAAAGGTAGGAGTACTCCACGATTGCGGAACATGTGAATTCTGTCGTGTATTATGAAATTTTACCCGCTTCAGTTTGCGCCATTTTCGCTAGTTTTGTAATGCACAAATGTGCGCCTTTTAGCTCTGGCGTTCTTTGTCCCTTTTCTTTAATGGGTTATGGTATGATTACCAATTGCACAAGATTTCATATCTCCGTTGGCTATTCGTGGGAAGACTGTGTTTTGCGTTAAAAGAAGAGCAGGGATCACTTTTCTGTGATCCAAAATTCTATCCAAATCAAGTGCAATTGCGCATTTTTGTGCTGCATCAGGCCGTGTCAGTCGCTAACAGCACCAGCGCCTGTTGGGATATAGCACGATTCTGGCGCACACGAGTTAGCTTATTTAGCTAACCGGCTAGCTTGTTAATCAGATACCCTCGATAATCAGTATTTAAATGTTTGCGTTCACAGAAAGTTTATATTGACATCAAATGAACATCTCACAGACTGGCCGTGAATTATTTTCTTTCCAGAGTCTTTTAAGAAGGAAACATACAGAGGCAGAAAAAGCATTGTTTGGCATGTATCCCCACCGGCTAACTTGGCTAGCACCCTTAGCATGCCAGATGTGTTTGATCTAACACTCACAGATAAAAACATGACTTCAATACCGAGTCATACTTGTTAGCGCAGTGATTAAAGTTTGTCACAGAGTACAACTCTACGGTGGCTCAAGTTGATAAGTATTTGGTCCTCTTAGCTGATGGCGTTACGTTTTTGTTTGTTTCTTGTCATTACCTCTAAAGCACTAATTCTAGGTAATTAGACGTGCAAGTATTAGGGTCTCATCCTTGTCGTTGTAATAGTTTCGCAAAACTGGATTCGATTTTGGACATCAGAATGATTAATCTGATGGATATTTGTCTTCATTCACTTGTCAATGGAAGTGAGAAACATAACCAAATGGTGTATTAAACAGTTTTTTACAACCGGCAAAGCAAAAACAAGGTGTTGCAAAGATTAAAGTTTTTTTTTTTTTTTGGGTGGGGGGGCGTTTGTCAGTAATTAAACATGTTAAATCGTCCCATTTAAGAAATGGGGCAATACAGTGTATGACATCTTCGCCCCTGAATTAATTTAAATGACCACTTCGTTATCGATATAATCATCTTCAATCAAGTCATTGGTTTTTGCTCAAAAAATAAATTGCACAAAGTTTCACATCTGTCCACACTAGTCAGGCCTGGTGTTAGACATGGTTTCATTCTATGCATATTTTTGATTATTAATTTTTTTTTTTTTTTTTTGCAGGAGTCCACAAATCATGTCTGGCATTGCATTGAGCCGGCTTGCCCAGGAGCGCAAAGCATGGCGGAAGGACCATCCATTTGTAAGTAGGGTCATATGAGGTGCACCTGCTGTGGGTCATGATGCTGAGCCTTCTGCATCACTAGATGGTGTGTGATCGTCCACTATACAGTGATTCCAAACTGTTCCCTCTCTTATTCCTTTTCTTAGGGATTTGTTGCTGTCCCAACAAAAAATCCAGACGGAACCATGAATCTCATGAATTGGGAATGTGCTATTCCTGGCAAGAAGGGGGTAATGTATTTTTTAGTTTGTGTTTGTTATATGCTTAATTTACATACTAACCGTATAGTAGTATTAGTATTTAAAATGTAACAATCCAATCTGACATTTTAAGGATAAGAAATCTTTATTGTAATTGCACAGACATGCTAAATACATGGTACAGTGAAATGGGAGTAGTGCTCCTCATAGTGTGAAAAAAGAAGGCATGCAACAAAAAACGGATTAAAATATATACACAGGTTATAAAATCTGTGCAAAAATATGCATATGTACCATACTAATAAAAACTGTAATTATAAAAGGTTTAATTGTAGTTTTGCAGTTTTGGGGATTAGTGAAAATCATTTAAACCCACTCCGTACACTGAATCTATAAAAATTGCATTTGGCTGGTGAGAACCTTATGTTCAGCTGTTAAAATGAATGTATCTCCCTCAGACTCCGTGGGAAGGAGGCCTTTTCAAACTTCGCATGTTGTTCAAGGACGACTATCCTTCTTCACCTCCAAAATGTGAGTCATTGTGTCTGATCCACTTTCAGTATAAACACAAATGTTACTGTTTACTTTTTTGTTAAAGCAGATGGTTTTAAAATGCATCGGTTTGTAAGTAGGTTGGAAAAAGTTTCACAAAATCCTACACAGAAAATGGGTTTTTCTGTAATTAAAGCCAGGTGCTTAACTCAGTAACACGGTTTTCCACGGGGATGTTTGATTTAATACCTGACAGGGTAACGTGTCAGCTCATTTCTGAACTCCCTTCTGTGTGAATAAGGCATCAGATGGCTATTTGGCCTAAATTTTACCATTCTCACTGAAATTCTAAGGTGTCTGCCAAATGCCAGAAATACTTTTTACTTGTATTTACTCGTATGAAGCTGTCTTACTATTTGACTAAATGTAAATAGTGGCCCATTGTGTGATACAAAAATTTCATCAGCACAATGGGAAAAAAACACAAGGCCAAGCATTCTTTCATACATTAACTCAGATATCCAGCAACAGGGACCTTGGTGGCAGCTGTGTCTGATTTTGAAGGTCACATTTAAATAACATTAAGGCACTGGTTGTGTGAATAACGGAAGCTGTTGCCTTTCTAATGGAATACTTCAGTCACTTTATACTGTGCGGAAAAAAGCAGTGACATTTTAAGAGTTCGTTTTTCTTGTCTGACATTTGTAATGAATCTGCTGTAAAAACGTACTTAACATTTTGTGTGTCAGGTAAATTTGAGCCGCCACTGTTCCATCCAAATGTGTATCCATCAGGCACAGTGTGCCTATCAATTCTAGAAGAGGACAAGGACTGGAGACCAGCCATCACAATAAAGCAGGTCAGGATGGTCAGCATACATTTACATTACAGGTTTCCAACATACCAGAATTACCCATCTCATCTATATGTAAGTAATGGATACTGGTGCATTACAATATTGATCATCTTTTATCAACCTATTCCTGTAAATTCATTTTAATAAGCTACAGTCAGTATTCATGATGTAGGCTTTAAAATGTCGAAAAGGAAGAGCAAAAGTTGGAATAAATATATATGGAAAGCACTGGTAATATTTCACTGAAGGCCATGTATGACTTTAAACACATTTTAAAATTAGATCAACATTGTCTGTTTTCAGGGAGGAAACTCTTTATTAGTAGTCAAGGAGATCAATAAATGATAACGAAACAATCTGCATTTGCAGTGAAAATGAAAGCCGCATCATCTTTTAGAGTTACGCCGACTTAAAACTTTGAGATGTATTTTAAACCTCACTGTCTAGTACATCAGATAATATGCATTTCAGTGATATTTTCAGCCCTTTATTTTGGGGGATTGTAAATGAGTATTGCTTAATACATGTTCTTCTCTTCAGAATTTTTTGGCTACATGTAACAAGTGTGGCCTAGTAGTCTATCAGATAGTTCTGAGCAGGAGATTTCTTGATCAAAAACACCATTTTGTTTGTTTATTTAATTGGATATATGTGAGTGATAGTAATTGTAAAAATATGAATATTTGATAATCATCATGGCCAATATTGAGTCTCATATTTTAAACCCCTCATAGCATCTTTTGTCTCATTGGTTATGGATCTTCCAGATCTTATTAGGTATCCAGGAACTCCTAAACGAGCCAAATATCCAGGATCCAGCCCAAGCAGAGGCCTACACAATCTACTGGTAAGTGGTCCTGAACTTGAGCACATTGCCTCTTCATCTTTTTAACATCACATGGCCATGCTGATTAAAAAACTAAGATCTACAAGGTGAAGTGTGTCAGAAAAGGCCTATATAGAGTAAAGGTACTCATTGTGTTATGTACAGAATCAGGTTGTTTCTGATCTGACACATGTGAAGGGTTATGTTTGCAGTGTCATGCAGACTTATAAAACTGCTGTAGATTTAATGTAAAGTTGACACATTCAAAGTCAGGTTTTAACAATATTTTACATCTAAATAAGTACCTTATTTGCACATACACATATTAGTAGTTCTGTTACTATTGCAAACTGAAATGGGTATGCTGATGATTAGAATGATTCCACATTTATGGGACAGTGATTAAACACATTCTGTGAAAGATTATCTTCTATGATGGAACTACTAGTTGGACTAATTTAAAATTTTATATATAGCTCCCTTGGGACAATGTCTACAAAGTTTGTTTACAGTTTTTAGATTTTTGTCAAATTTTTTGAATTATTGAAAAATTACCTTTGCTTAATGGTCCATATTTTGATGGTTTATAAAATGGAAATATTTAGAGATCGATATAGCTGCTATTGAGCACGGATGGGAAGTCATATATGGACTTTCATTTGGGTCTGACCTTGAAGGGTCGAACTCACCTCTATTGGGAGATTGATCTCCTGCATCAAGACCACAGGACTAATATAGCAGCAGATCCTGACAACCTTGTAAATTCAAGTTATTGATTCTTGATAGAACATGCTGGTGAGATACAGGAAAATTGGTCCTATTTTGACTTCTTGTCCCTGTACAATAACTTTACAGAAGTAAATGGCACATAAATTTTAAGAAAATTAGGAGCTCATTATGTGGAAAATGACACTAATCCTTGTTCTATATACTAGAAGTGTGTGTTTTACTTGAATTACACTCCGTTTAACAGTTTGGATCTTCAAAGTGACCTCTAAAGTACATTTTTAGCTAGATTACCTTCATGAAGAAGTGTGATGGTACACTTTTTTTTTTTTTTTCTCTTGTTGTTCTTAATGCTCCCAACTATATGGGTTGTTTCTAATGGCCTGAAGATGAATTTTGTAGTAAAATGGGACAGGGGCACATGGTCATTCTGGTAACTCATGGTATTTCTTATTCCCTTTCAGCCAAAACAGAGTAGAATATGAAAAAAGAGTTCGAGCACAAGCCAAAAAATTCTCTCCATCGTAAGGGCGAAGTCTCGCTTGGCTGCGGCAGAAGGAATGGGTTTAACAAGAATCACCTCCCCGCTCAGTCTCTCAATGAATGTGCTCCTCTCACATCGGGACTTGCTTAAAGACTTCTATTTAAACTCCACACATTCTGTGCCATCCGCCCTCCTGACCTATCATCTTTTTGTTCTTAATTGCCGGTTGGCACATTATGCTGGGAGGGGATGGGTGCTTCAGCACCCCAGTCATTTCTTTTTAAACATTGTCTTATGTGGTGCAAGGGACACAGCTCGGTACCAGTTTCGTCAACTTCATGCAAGCTGGCTGTCATCAATGTTCAAGAAAGAAAGTGTCTTTTTGTTTTACTTTGCTCTTTCACAGGGTCTTTTACTTTGTTTCCCCCTTTATTTTCCATACATTTAATGTAAAATTAGCTTATTTCATTGTCAGTATTTCGACTGCTGTATAATGAATGGCACTTTTATACTGTTGTATCTCACTAGTGTCTCTAGATGGCTCTGTCTAATTCTCTTTCCCAGGTTTTCTATTCAGCATGCTGTAATATATGATAGAATCTGCTGCCTTGGCTGTCTTTTTGTTATTCAGAGTGTTTTGCTTTGGAATAAAAAATGGCCACAATGACTGGGGCAGGTAGGCTTACTTCTGTATCAGACTTTAAGGTTATATGGTGCTTTGTTCATGTATGTGTTGGCGTAAATAAAACTTTCTACAAAACCTGTGCAGTGTCTTTTATTAAAGAAGCAAAGTGTGTTTTCAGCTCAGAATATCGTGTGGGACAAACTAAATCAGGAAAAATTAAGGCAGTGTTAGAGATTTAAAAACTACAGGTTGTATTCAATCTACTGTCAACTAACTCAATAATAGCTGTACGGTTACATATCAGATATTTACATACAAGGACATGCTGATGGTCATTTTAGGGTTTAGCAGTTCCTTCATATTTTTACATACAAAGCCCTTGTGTTTCTTCGACTATGTCCTCTCCGGTGATCATCTGTGGAGGGGGTTTTACTGCAGGGCCTCCGTGGTGGTGTGCTGGGACCATCCCACACTGCTGGAGTGAACTCAGGGTGCAGTACTCATTGCAGTACCAGGAAGGACTTTTCTCCAGAGACTGGTCACTGCAGAGCCAACAGCCAGAGTCTCCTTCAGTGGGGTTGGAGGACTCTGAGCCAAAGCTGGTGCTCTGCAGGGAGCTCACAGCGTACGGGACTCCCAGCAGAGCTGCATCACAGGTCACTGGCTCTGTGAGGTTACTGTATGTGCTGCCTTCACTCAGGTAGTGGTGGTGGGACTGGGGTGGGCAGCATTCTTCCACCTCTGCACACTCTGTCAGGGTGTCAATCTGGAGTGTTTCCTCTGTCTTCAACATGTTCATTGGGTTTTCTTGCATCACCACCCAACTCTGTGATCACAGCTGTATTTAGTGACGCTCTAATGAGTTATTAGTATATGTGAAGGGCTAAACTTACCTTGAAATCCCCATGGCAGTCACTGTACAGGGTTTGGAAGTATGGTGCAGGAGTTGGGATGAAAACTCTTTGCCTCCACCTGTAATTGCGAGGAGTGTAGTAGTTGAGAAATAGAGGCTGAGTATGGTTTTAACATGGGCTGAAATGTGACACCACCAATTCCTCAAAGAATATGCATTGCAGTGCAAAATTCTTGGGCAGCCTTTAGCTTTTTTTTTGTTTTTTTTTTTTAAGATAAGCTAAGCTTGCACAGGCATGGTAAGTATACGGTACAATGAAATTGGAGCACTGCTCCCCATGGTGCAAAAAAAGAAGGTATGCAACAATAAAAATAAAATATATACACAGGTTATAAAACCTATGTACAATAATATTAAATACAATGTAAAAAGTTGCTGATGGCCTGTTGTCAAAAGAAGAGTTGTAATGGGGATGTGTTCTTTATTTCTAATAAGAAATGTTCAGGAAATATGTGCACAGTTTTGAACATGCACAAAATCAGAACTAAAAAGCTCCTGCAGGTGAAGTCGGTATTTAGTGTGACCTCCATTTGGAGTCAGTAAATCTTGCAACTCAATTTCTTAAATAACCTTATATTGGACACCTTTAGAATGTCCCAGAGGCTTTGTGGTCTTTTATAAATTTGCCTGTCCCGATGATCCCATATTGCTTCTACAATGTTCATATTTTTTGTCTGAAATGCATAACCACATATATACATTTCTCATCTCTCTTAATTATATATACAACAGGAACATACACCAAATATGTAAACAGTATTAAAAACAAACAATAATTTCAGCCAAAAAAAAAGAATATTGTAGAAGTTATCCGAGATCATGTGGGTGGAGAAAAGTATAAAAGACCACAAAGGTCTGTGGCCTTCTGAAGGTGTGATTTAACAAGATTATTTAAGAAAACATCCAGTAAACCCAAGAAGATTTACTTAATACAAATCACACTAATACCGACTTTACATGCAGAAACTATTAAGTTCTAATTTCTGTGTGTTTCAATAATGTGCACTTATTTCCTGCTTATTTCTTGTTAGAACTAAAGACACACACTCATTAGAACCCTGAAAAAACAACCATCAGATTAGGGTTAACCCTAACCCTAAAGAATATACAGTAGGAGTCAAAGGATTATTTCATTATCTTCCCCTTTCCTCCCTGATCATACATCCTCATCCATCTGACATGCAGATTCTATAGAGATAGAGTTGATTTTAATAGACATTTTCTGACCAAGATGATATTTTGTTAGAGATTATGTGACTGCAGATAAAGTTATATGATTTCTGCGAGATGAAACTGTTGTTTTTTTAGGTATAATATATGTGCTAATGGTTCAGCTGAAGTGCACTGATGAATGGAGTGAGTTGCTGCACACCTTAAAAAAGGGTTACAACCATTCCTTTATACGTGTACAGCTAAGAACACTTTCTGCACTTGAATTTTGTCTACACTTGTATGTTCTATACACAGAACTGAACAGTTAATCAAAATATATTATTGCATGGTCATGTTTTATGAAACTGCATTTCATTATGTCAATATAAATAAAGCATTGTGTTAAACAGATGCCCTGTCCTTCACATCATATCCTTCAAACATATTCTGGTAGTCATAGCATTTTTGTTTGTTTTATCTCAATACATCTCTTCTTGAGGCACATCAGGGTGTGCCCTGTTTTTTCTTCTAGTGTCGAACCATTATCACTTATCCTGCTGCGTGTGTGTGGTATGTTAAAATAAAGACACGTCATGTACTTTGACATTAACTCATAAGCTCTGTGTTACCTGATAAAAAATACGAGCTGTAGCACAAAATTGAGCTACAACAGATTCTACGGCAAAAAGTGTTACAACCATATCCAGTCTCCCCTACTTTAATGCAATCTAACTTTATATTTTAACATCACAACATGGCAGAGGTAAAAGTACTTCCTCCTTTACTAAATCTGTCTGATAGCTTTAGTTACCTCACATTAATTTTACATATATCTCTTGTTCAGTGAAATCCATAAAACTCCAAATGAGCTGATTTCTGATAAACTGAAGCATTAAATGTTGCCTCTTATGGTTTGAAAAATGTCTTTTAATTAAATAAACACATAAAAAGTTGACGGAACTTTTTAAAGAGAAACACTTCTCAAAGCAAATATATGATGTTAGATTATGATGGATTGTTGTAGAATAGATATCAACTGCAATAAATTGATATATACACAGTAATGCAACAGTTACATGAATCAAAAACTACTACTTTTACTTTTCATATTAAGAACATTTTGCTGATAATACTATTTAATGCAGCATTTCCTTTTAGCTGATTATTGTTTAGGGACATATATAAATATAGTGTTCATGCAAAATCCTATTCACTCAGTTGTGATTTGACCAAAATCTGCAGTAGGACCTTACTTTTTCAGAGGAGCAAAGCACAAAAACAATGCCACTGGCAGGATCACACAAAAAGGGATGAACATCATCACCAGCTCTAGAGCGAATGTGTTTGTTTGGTCATCACCTGTTTGAGGGAGAAAGTAACAGAACAAAAAAAATGTGGCTCCAAAAGCAGAAAATGAATCAGTGAAGTTAATTTCAATTTGATGATGTGATTTGTCTGAAGACCTGACGTACCTCTCCTGGCTGGCTCAGTCCTCCAGTGAACCTCAGAGGACCAGTCGCTCCACTGTCCCACGTAAAAAACCTGATTGGGGCTGGACCGTAATTTGGCGGCGTACTCAGTGTCTGGCAGCAGTTTATCATCACCCATAGAGAAATCTGTGCTTTCTGTGTTGATATCAATGGTTGTCGCCTGGAGTTTGAGGACAAAATAAGAGTCCACTCAGGAGAGAATTGTGTTGTATGGGGTCTTATTTGCACCACTTATTAGGATTTCAAACCACATTATGTTCGAACTATACATACAGAGACATTTTTCTTCCACACACAGACAGAAAGGGGTCAAAGATACAGTACTGAGTAGGTGAGAGGAAGTGGAAGTTGCATGAGCTAAGAAGTGAGAAACATGTTTCACAACTATTACCTAATCAACATATTGCAATAACTAGAGCAAACCACAATTATTTTTGCATAATCAGGCCACTCATCTCCTTTCACCTGTATACTGTAAACACAGAAACCTGGAAATGGCATGTGTTGTGGCTACTGCTGCCCCATTTTCATTTTTCATATCAGTAATTTCTTTGCGTATTTACTTTATTTATATTAAATGTGGTATAAGTAAACAACAATATCAGTTTTATTTACGTGTTTTTTTTTCATTAGTAGTAGTGTACGAATATAATTAAACTAATGTTAGTCTTATTCTATACCAGTGGCATAAAATGAAAGGCTTATAATTGTTCTTCAATGCATGTCAGAAACACATGGGAAAAATCTATGTAACATAATGCAGCGCAACATAATATAATATAACATGAACAAAATAATGTAACGTAACAGTTTATCACAGTTGTGGGCAATCCTGGTCCTTGAGGGCAGGTGTGCTGCATGTTTTAGATATTTCCTTCTTCCATCACACCTGGAAGCCATTCCATCATTTTCAGGCTTCTGCAAAGCTGGATGTTGAGCTGATCATTGACTGAATCAGGTGTGATGGAAGAGGGAAAAAAATACACACACACACAAATTGTGGCATGTTATACAACTTTCCTGATTAATCATACTAGGGCATTACTTA
>JAPTMW010000012.1:9831189-9844888 GCA_029822955.1 Ostorhinchus angustatus | reverse complement strand
TTAATAGGACCACCTCGCACCTTTCCTGAAAATTTCATGGAAATTGGTCCAGTAGTTTTTGTGTAAAGCTGCTAACTAACAAACACACAAACAAATCAACCAAAAACAATACCTTCGCCTCTCCATCGGGGGCGGGATAATGAAAACAGACATATTACATCCTAAAAAACCTAAAAGTCTTGTTGTGTGCATGGTGTTCTTCTGTGCTATGCTTGTGCTGCTGTCAGGGTCCAGAGCTGTGTTTCAGACCTCTGCATCTCCTGTATTTATTCAGTTTTTCTGTTTTTCAGTCACTATTGGTTGTCTCGTCTTTAATATAGAATTGTAAAAATTTCATCTGAGAGTGGATCATTTTACTGAAAGTTAAGCTAAAAATAATGTGTTTACTGTGATACCTAAAGAAAGCCACTATTTTCAGCTTCCAAATGATTTTTTCCTCTTCATCTAATTTTGCCAAGTAAGTTAAGGCCCTTATTTTAATATAATTGTGGATGTTTGTCAGGATATTTATTTATAGTTCAATAACTGACCATGTACATGTGTCTGAAAATTATTATTTTATTAACTAAACTAAAGGGAACCTTCAAAAATGTCTGTTTGCATTCATTGTGGTGCCTCTTAATGTCCAAATGTGACAAAAAGAAAAAAAAACAAAAAAACAGAGAAACTCCACATTGATATGACTAGAGTGTCAGCTTTTGGGGATTAACTTAATCTGCATTATTGCACAGTAAGTATGTTGTTAGAATCAGAAACTGAAGAAGGCTATTGTTATGTGAATGCTGAAAAAAAGATACAGTTGTTTCGAGAATTTGGAATATTGCAAAAACTGTGAACTACAGGGGGGTATCCATAGCAGATACATTCATTTGTGTTGCTGTGTAGCTGTATTAGCATGTATTTTAACCCTTTAAGTGCCAAAGTTGCAATATTGTGACATGCAACATACGTAACTGAATGAAACAGACACCTTTTTGAAATCTTGATATCAAAATTCAAATAATAATTATAAAAAAAACCCCCAGGCGCCTAAAGGGTTAACATAGTATATAGTAATAAACCAATCCCAGCAGAGTGGAACCATTCCATTAAACGTAACGAGGAATCACCTTTTTGTCATGTTAGTCCAAATACAGTAGGTGTCATGCAGCACAATGACTTAAAATAAAACCCTTAAACACTGAATTGGATTTCACGACGACTATTAACTGTTCATATTTTTGAACTGATGTGATTGTAACCATGGAAACCTAAGCCAGTGTCGTATCCTCCACAGCCTCATCTTCCTCTGGAAACAGATGTGACGGCACCACAGAGCGACTGGTCCAGAGTTGGAGGAGGAACCTCTGCACCACGAACTACATACTCTGACAGCAGGGTATCACTTTTAACATGAATTGGACCATTTTTAATTTATTACACTGTTCGGTGAAGAGATGTGTACAGTTCTCATGCTCAGCGTTTGTCCAGAGGACTTACAAAGAGCAACTCACACCTCGGAATAGTAGGAATAGTAACATTATACTAGTGGTATCAATTTCATCTTTGTGTGCCTTTATATTCCACTTAATTGAGGTTTTAATCCTGAAGACCTGTGTTGGTTTGCAGGTTTTAATATTTAGATAAAACTGTAATGAAATGGATGTTTTCCGAGCCCGTACTGTGCTGTTTTTTTCCCCCCAGCATGACTCTGATGAATGTAACACAGAGTTCGATGGAGTTGATCTGCTGGTGTCTTACCACAACAAACAGCCTCTTACAGATGATTCACATGTGAGCTAGACGATACTGTCGGGCACATTAAGGCCATATGAATGTAGCTACTTGTAGGTGAAATGTATCTAGCCTTTGTCCCTGCCAGTACCTCCATGTATCTGTTCTTTTAGGAGTCTGATACAGCGATTGTTATGAGATTGAGGGAGCAAACCGTGTTCGTGCACTGTTACTGGGTCTCCTGAGACCAAAACAGACCCTTTATTACAGGTTATTTTACAATACTGTGTCATAAGTTTTATTTTTTAGGAGATTTTAGCTGAATTTTCAATATCGCAGCCCCTAAATTCATGAGTTATTGTCCCAGCGGTAAATAACTCGGACAGGATGTTTGAAACACTAGACATACAATCCAAAACTGCTAACATGTGGGAATGTTTCAAGGAAAGTATTGTAGTGATGAAAACTGCACCTAGTTTTTTTTTTTTTTTTTTTAGGTGGAGCTACACAATTACAGTGCCTTACCAACTCTGACCTGTCCAATCATTTCAGAACTACAACAATAATGAAAAAAAAAGAAAGAAAAGATGGATGTCTGTTTTTAATTTTCTGGCCACAGAAAAGCAGCGAGAAAACAAGTGGGCTGTTGTTTCTCATGATTTTTTTTTTTTTTTTTTTTACTTCAAGCTTTTTTTGTCTTACCAAACTGTCGTGCAGTACACGGTTACACCGAATTCTTGAAATGTTTTGTCTGACTGACAATGTTACAGGTCATATTTTGGATCTGTCTGCTTGTGGGTAAGTGGCTTGCCCTCTGGTAGCAAAAAATAAAACACATACTTGCGTTTTTTTTTTTGTTTTTAAAGATTTTTATATTATTTATTTTAACGCATCTTGCAGTGTTGTGTGTTGCATCCGCTGTGAGGTACAAGCACATTTTTAAAGGGACTCCAGTGAAGATTCTTATTAGACTTCTGTCAGGCCAGACAACGACGTTACTGAGCAATAAACTAACATTTCCTGCCTAATTTCCTTGCTTTGTATAGATAAGTGTAAATACTGTACATGCACTGGCTTCTTTTAGGTAATGCGTTCTTATAAACTGCTTTGTGTACCAAATGTATTTTCACAATAAAATTGATAACTTCAAATAACACTGGAAGGTGTCTCTGCTTTACTGTTTATATGGCTATTATATATACTGGCTAACATTTTATAATCTTACTTTCCAGGGTTTCAAAAGTCATTAAATTAAGTATGAAAATTTGCAAAAGTTATGGAATTAAAGTAATTGGAATTTCTGATTTCGATAACAAAATCTGAAGACAGCAACGCAAACCCAGTAAGATATAGATATGGACATTCACCAAAAACATGGACGAGAAACACATGTTGTTTTCCAAGTCATTTAATTTCAACTAGTTTTATTTTCAATAATTTGCTTATATTCTAACCTACGATCTAACAAAGAAGTAAAAATCTACACTTCAGTGACAAAATAGTTATATAAATATGAATTAAATACTGAGCAGACATTTTTGAGCACTCAAAATTCAATAAATCCAAATATGTGGTATATGCTTTTTATTACACAATAGCTAATCTAGCAATAAATGTACTCTAATATTTACACAGATCTGAGAATAGCACACCTCACAAATACAAGGCTGTAACAGAAGAGTGAATTGTGTTTAGTGACAGAGATGAGGTTGTTATAAAACTAAAATAACTGAACGTGCATGTGTTGTTTTACATGTAGGCTACCATGATAAAGGAAAATATGTCTGAGGATTGAAATGAAGTAACACAATGCCAGATGGCAAAGTGTCAGAACATGTTTTTTCAAGGCTAGTGTCAGCGCTGTGAATGTGAAGCCACTGTACTTTAAGACAAAATAAACAGTTCATGCATTGAAATAATACTTTCAGCATATTGCTTAAATATTACAACCCGCAAAACTAGCTGAGGTGAGGACTCAGGCAGTCGACTCACCGACTGCAAGTTTGAGAAGAAGAAGGAGAAGGAGAATTCTGGGAAACTAACAAAAACACAACCATTTCGACAGGCAGGCTGTGATATTCGAGACTTCCTGTCCTCCTTAGGCTACAAGTGTCTTTAACTACACATGTGCAAATAGAACTCTGAAAAAATAAACAGCAGAGAAACAACACGGTGACAGCTCTTGCAAAGTAACACCTTGGATCTGATTCTACAAGTCTTCAAAGTGGTAATAGCATAATCTGAGTTTGTATGTTTTCAGTGTGTTCTCTACAATTAAGCTGCATGAGGCATTTAATAGTACTTGTTAGGCAGGCAGGGCTTTCAATGAGGTATTTCTTACTATTGACCAGTGCCAAAAACACATGAGAAAATGATATGAGTAAGGCAAAACCAATATCAAACTACAGATTGTCAGAAAAATATGTTCATTTTTGCAAGATATGGAAAAAGAGATCACTAAAAGAACAATACAACACAACTCAGCAAAAAAAAAAAACTCAGAGAATCAATACTTGCACATTTTCACATAGTATAAAGGATTTTGTTTAAGAAGAGTGAAACATAATGTGCCCACACTTCAAAACCCTCGGCCTTCAGTCCACGCCAAAGTTTTTGCACATATGGAGGGACGACAAACTGATGACAATAAAAATCGCTTTGTTTCACTGTGCTTAACATTTGATTAAAATGTAGATTTGAATAGTTACTGGAGGATGTACAGAGGAAAAGGGATGGAGACAAAGGCCGTGTTCAGACCTGAGTGACTGGATCATAGGTGGATAGAGGCAACACAAGGTGGAAAACACACTCAGGAGGTATTCAGAGGTGGACTGAGATGTGTGTGTCCACAGTCTGACCACAAATATGTCAGAGGGACTATCTACTATCTACCAGTGGTATAATATTAACATGTTTGAAGGACTGAAAAGCACACGACGACATGTTACTAGTGCTTCGTTTATGTAATGCAGCCTGATCGATACTCCAGCACTTTATTTCTTCAAGAGGACACAGCATTATTCACATAATCCAGTAAAAGCGCATGCCCATATTTTAAGTATTAGAAGATTCAGTCATTAAGAAAGTGTTAAAATAAAATGGTCAAAGCTTTCATTTATGGTGTTGATTAATGTGACCTTATGCAGGAAGTAATAGATAATTTCCATCTTTAATGTCTGTAGTTTTTCATATTAAAAGGATAGTGAATTAAATCTGTGAAAACACATGACAAATCCAGTCTAAAATTGAAGCGTGCAAACAAACATGGCTGTAGATGAACAGGTTTATTTCCATACAGAGCAAGAAAGTAAAGTCTCACTGGAGACACATTCTACTACCAGGTCTGGTCTCCACCTAGGACTAGATCACTCAGGGCGTATGTTAATACAAGGTCTGAACAGGAACCGCTTTCACCTTCCCACTGCAACTCTACTGTCAAATATAAAATACATCAAAACAAAATCACAGGGAACTATAAAATCAGCTCTGTCCTGTGCAGTCCAAGAACAGTGAGAGGAAGTTTGTCCACAAAACAAATGCTACAGTTGACTTAAAGTTGAGGCACTGGCACTTAACTGATGTGTGTCAAAAGGTGCAACAGCGTGCAATGAAGCATCAAGTTACTAAAAAATGTTAGTGACAAAAAAAAAAAAAAAGGGTGCTAAAATGGTGAACAAAAATGCAATGCTCAGTTCAGAAACTGATTCTCTACAGTGTTTCACACGTCAGGTTTACTCCTTTTGAAGGTTGACCCTGAGTGCTGCTGATAACGCACCATCCTTGGCTCATTCATTCCTGCCTGTAGTTAGTGATGTACAATAAAAAAGAGTGACAAATTAACTTCCTTAAAGGCTACATGAGTTTGAGGAACTGTTTTTTTTTTTTGTTTTTTTTTTTAGCAATACAACATTCATAAAAAGTTTGTATCTAATAAAATATGCACATAAAATAAAGATCATTATTATACAACAGGAATAAATTAATAAATACATCCATTTTAGCATACAATGTCACTGAATATTATTAGTAGTACAACTATTTACTTGATATTATGATTTCAGTAAATAAACTTGCCACTGACCTTTGGACACACCCAGAGGTATTTGACTTAATAAGAGGCTTGCCCTATGTGGAATCCCAAAGGAAAGTGAGGAGTCCTTAGACACTGACAGCAGAGCTAACAAAAAGATTCAGATCAACATCGTTTGTATATTTTGTTTCCTAAGAACTTACAGAGGCACTGAACACATTTTAACATAGCGAGAGGAAAGATCACCGTTAGAATAGTACTGTGTTACCAAAACATGTTGTCACTGTGAGTGTACATGGAACTAGTTCTGTTCACTTTGGTTGGTTGGTTTGTGAGTGAGAACTCAGCAAGTGACTATTGTTTCATCACCAGTGTGGTATTTTAGCATGCTGTGTAAAAAATCCAGACCTTATGCTTCAAAGCTGACTGATAAACCCTCTGGAGACTGAAGTGATGTCACCATCTGTTGTGGAGGTAAGACTGGAAGTCAGTAAAGAAATGTGCATGTCCTCAAAAGAGATTCCATCTGGACCAAGGAACACTTTCTGAAAAAATACTGTTTTACAATTATTGATAAAGAACACATGAATAAGAGGACCTCTTGCACCCACTCGGATATGCTGCTTCAAAGAAAAGACCCCATATCCAAGTCCATGAAAGTGTTAGCGTCCATACTAAAGGAGGAGTCGTAGGTCTGTGTGTTCTGGTGCATCTTCTGATGGTGCCGTAGGTTGGATTTGCTTGAAAAGCTTTTGTCGCACAGCAGGCAGGCAAAAGGCTTCTCTTTGGTGTGGATCCGTCTGTGACATATGAGCTGAGTGGACACACGAAAAGCTTTTCCACACTCCAGGCACTGGTAGCGCTTGGGCTCGGTGTGAATGCGCCTGTGGTTCTTGAGAGCCATCAGGTTGGTGAACTCTTTTTGGCACACGGAGCAGAAGAAGGAGCCCGTTTTGTGGCTGTTTTTGTGGTTGAGGAGGGAGCCTGCGTGGCGGTAAGTACGACCGCAGTGCTCACACACGTGGCCCTTATCTTCTGTGTCAGTTGTGTCGATATTTTTCTGGGGAATATGAGACAAACGTGGCGGTTCCTGCTTGCCCATGTCAAGGGTCTGATTTATTCCTGAGTCCCAGCAGAGGTTGTTGTCCACGTGGCTCTGAGCCACGCGGTGCATGTCCCGGTGCTGCTGGTAGGTGGCCGTGTTGGGAAAGCTCTGCTGACAGATGTCGCAGACCATAGACTGGTCCTTGGAGTGCACCTCCATGTGGCTCTGCAGGTGTGCGACGAGACAGAAGGTTTTGCCGCACTCAGGGCAGCAGTGACGCCTCATCTGGGAGTGGATCTGCAGAGTGAGGGGGTCGGGAAACGTCTGCAGACATAAGGTACAGTGGTGGAGGTTTTCAGAGTGAGTCTTTTTATGGTTGAGGAGAGAGCCAGCATGGCGGTAAGAGCGCCCACACAGATCACACCTGCAGCAGGGACATGTTCAGATTCAATGCCTGATATTTCAACTTTTAAAACCAAATTTACTCAACACGACATTCACTGTAACAACACAAATGATACTTCTAAACAGGGATAGGCAACCTGACAGTCTTATATCAACATAACCACAGAAACTAGAACTGATTTTCAGATCAGATATTCACCTTATTTTTCGAAGATGTTTCTCTAACTGACCGAATTGGGTTCTGCCTTGAGATGCTTACACTTTTAATGCCTTGTAAATTATTGGTATGTATAGTTTAAGCAGTTTTATTCTGTTTTGTGAATGTTTTTAGTGTGGATTTTTGGCTGAAGTTTGTATTTTCTGTAACTTCTGCTGCCTTAGCCAAGACGCTCCTGCAAAAACACAACAAATCATTTTTTCCTAGTTAAATAAAGGATAATATATTGTATTGATTGTTCATATCAGTATTATTATCTAATTAACTTAATTTAAAATCTAAAACTTTAACCATTTTGTCTCTGTTGTGGTGACCTTGAACAATGTCTTACCCACAACACTATCTGATAAATTACACATAATGAATTTTTTTTCTACAATAAAATAACAAAAATGTATTTATTAGTATGAATTATTTATAATTTCTACAGTTCTGTGAAGTGTAAAGAAGTTATCTTTGTTTTGCTACAGAAAATTTAACACTAGCGTTTTTACTTCAAATTGGTTATCAGTTTCCTTGAATATTAATAATCTGTATCAGTTTCAGGTTTATCAGTATTTCAGCGAGTCACATATATTGTGCCATGTTAAGTTGTCCACCTCCTGTTTCCAAACTTCACCATGATGTCATAACACACATAAGCACTACTCAACAATCCAGCAGAGCAGACTGGATAAATGACATGTTTCTTTCCTAATGTGACATATGGTACACGTAAAGAAAGCAACATTAGTAGCTTGAAAACAACAAAGGGCATTTGAGGAGTTCTAAAACTATGACCCAATGTAGTGACTAAAACGGTCACTTTTCTTTCAGTCAAAGACAGTGACACTGTTTTTTTTCCCCATTTTCTTTTATTAATCTTTAAAGTGTTAAACATACATGGAAAGTGACACTGCTTAAGATGCTTTAATCAGTACAGAATGTGGGCTGTAAAATGCTGAAAAAAGCAGAATGTTGTACAATACAGTATGTCAGTGTGACATTTTCAGAATCTGGTATTAGCCACTAAATGAATGATCTAAAGTGAAAAGAGTGTTTTCTTTAACAAATATTTCCGTGCAAAAATTCTATCAGTTGATTTTAGTCAGTCTCTACTCATTTACATAATCTGACACCAAATTTTGGCCAGACTGCCCACCCCTATTCAGATTTATAGGATTCTGACAGCATCTGACCAAAGGTGAGGAAGTTATTTGAAACATCTCTGAAACAAATCTGAAAAGCACAACAAAGCAAGACCAAAACTATGACAAAACATGATCGAACAGAACAGGACGATACAACTCACATGAAGCATTTGTCTCCTCTGTCTGACTGCTGGACCCCGGCTCTTGTCGAGTTCTCCTGACCTCTGCGGCAGCGGTGCCTCCTCAGGCCCGACTTCCCTTGGAAGCGTTTGCCGCATGCGGGGCAGCTGAAGTGCCCGGCCACCCGGTTGTGGACCTTCTGGTGGTTGTGGAGGATGCTCGCCAGACGGAAGGCCTTTCCACATGTGAGACACACATACTTTTTCTTCTGTGTGTGGATGCGTGTGTGATTGCGTAAAGCCATGGGGTTGGTGAAGGGCTTGGAGCAGACGGTGCAGCTGAAGTGTCCTGTCTTATGAGTGTTTTTGTGGTTTAGGAGGCTGCCTGCGTGGCGGTAGCTGCGGTTACATATGTTGCACGTGAATGGCCGCTCCTCTTTATCATTTGGAGACGTGCTTGTTTGTGCATCACTACTGGCTGAGGGGCCCTCACATGTATGGGCTGTCAGTTGGTCATGAGAAGGAAAAGCCTGCTTACATTCTTTACACTTAAAGGCTCTAGATTTTAGCCCCCTCCTGCCGTCACTCCCATCCTTCCTGAAGCCTGCGCAGACGTGAGATAAAAGCTGCTTCTTACCTCTAAAGCCTTTTCCACACTTTTGGCAAGAGTGCTTTTTAAATGCAAAGTGGGTGCGCAAGTGATTCTTCATCGCCAGCTGATTAGAGTAAGTGTTGTTACATACAGAACAGTAATACTGACCAGTTTTATGAGAGTTTCTGTGGTTGACCAGACTTCCTGCGTGGCGATATGTACGTCCACACTGGTCACAAGCGAAAGGTCGCTGGTCATCTGTGTTCTCCGATTTGACTGATGGCTCCTGTTTGGCTTCTCCCGTCTTCTCCCTAGGCCGTTGTTTGTGGGTAAAAGCCTGATTGGCATTTGTGGTTAAGGACTGCATTCCTCCATCTGACCTGGTCCCATTCATCCGCATGAGGGCCTGGATCTGATTGTTGAGTTCCCGGATTTTGGCTTGGTTCTCTTTGTGCCTTCTCAGGTGGTTTAATAGCTGTTTCTGGATTTTGAAGGCTTTCCCACACTCATGGCACGTATATCTAATGGAGGAGGTGATAAACCATACGGTTAATTCTGTTTGCATAACAACAGTGGCGGAAGGAGTATTCAGATCTTTTACTAAGGTGAAAGTACCAACACAGTAAAAAAAAATCATCCTTTAAGTGAAAACCCCTCATGAAAAATGTCACTGCTGAAGGTGGAGCTAACTTGAACTGCCACAGTTTTATTTACAGTGACATCACATAAATATAATGGGAGGGGACAGGAAAAAATAAACCAAACATCTAATATACAAAAGTCTATTGTATCACATGCCTTTGAACTTTTCTCTAATGTTGATATTTAGTGGCATATTGAATGGTTTCAACATTTAATAAAATTAAACCCAGTGAGAAGGTTAGAGGGAAAAAAATCTGTATTTGATGGAGCTGTTGATGACTCATAAACATGTAAAATATGATCCAAACTACATACTTCTTTCTGTACAATATTTGTATAGATTCAGTAAAATAGAATAGAATGGCAATACTGAAGAACGTTATAAGTTCCTCAAATTTGTGTCAGTAAAGTACTTGAATAAATATGATTAGTTACCTTCCATCACTGCATAACAACAAACATTACATAATGACTAGGCAAAGCACAACACACACAGAACAACTCTATGAGCATGTAATATTTCTGAAAAAGAAGAAAAAACTCACCTCTTAATATCAAAGTGGGACCTCTGATGGTTTTTCAGAGCCAACAGATTGTAGAAGCGCTTCTGGCACACAAGACATCTGAATACACCTGTTTTATGGGACTTCTTGTGGTTAAGGAGGGAGCCAGCGTGTCGATACGACCGCCCACACTGTTCACACTGGTACTGACGCTCCTCAGTATCAACGGTGTCTTTGACCAAACTTGTGTCTTCACGGCGGGTGCCATCGTTTACTTCAGTTTCCTTCTCATACTTTGTTGGCTCCTTTTTGCGCTCAGCTGAGCAGCCGTGGTTTGTGAGATGATGGAAGCTGGTGCAGAAGATGCCACAGCTGCCACAGATGACACTCTGTGCTTCCTCTTTCCTTCTAGAACCGTCACTGTTGTTTATATGCAAGTGTTTATCTTGTTGGTCTGTGTTGTGCAGAAGCTGATGACTTATCAAGTCCTGTGTATTAGCAAAGCTTTCCCCACATGTACTACAGATCATCATCTCCCCTGGTTCGTCATCTTTTATTTCTTCATGGGAGGACATGGATGAAGGCCCTGAGCTTGCAGGAGTGCCGTGGGACTGTGTGTGTCCTCGGAGGTGGCTCCTGAGAGCCCTCATGCTGGTGTAGCTGTTTCCACATATTGAGCAATGATAAAGATCTCCGTCATCATCCTCATCATCCTCCTCTTCTTCAGTATCATCTCCAGCTCCACTGCTGTTCATGTGATCCCTACTCAGATTTTCATGGAAATTCTGTTCATAATAATCATGGCTACCGTTCATACCATGGAACTCCACATTACTGCCTGAATTTCCAGCAGCACAGTGACCATTACTGTCCTGAAAGTGTACATTGCTATCATAGTCAATGTTTGTCATGTCATGTTGCTGCTGTAGCCGTGGGCAACTGTGAGACTTAATCCCTGCAATATCTGCGAATGTTTCACCACAGTCTGCACACTGGTGCCTCTGCATCAGGCGGTCATTGTGAGGTAGCTGCACAGTCATGTCTTGGGAAAATTCCTGATTAAACTGCTCATGATACAAAGCTCCATTACTGTGGTCACCACCGTTCTCATGCTCATTCACAAGAGCAGGGTGTCCACCATCCACCTCCTCCTCCTCTTGTGAGTAGCAGCCATGTTGGTTTTCCACAGTCAGAGGCTCAGAGGAGAGCCAATCCCCCTCGGCGTTGAGGCTAAAAGATGTCGGCTGGCCTTTGTGTAGTCGAAGATGACTTTTCAGTGCGGCCAAGTGTGGATAGCTTTTCCTACAGATGGAGCACTGGTAAATCCCGACCTGGTGTGACCTTTTGTGGTTGATAAGGCTGCCTGAGTGCCGGTAGCTTTTATAGCAGATTTGACACTTGAAGGGACGCTCATCAGAATCTCCAGTTGAAGTCTCCTCCATTTCAGTTGTGTTATTACTGTTTTGTGTGTGCACCAGGGCAGGACTGAGAATGTTTGCACTGATGACTGGGGGTTCTCCCTGAGTGCTATTGGAAGATGGCGTTCGATTATTGGAGCAGTCTGAATAAATGTGGCCATTACTTGTAATTTGCTCAGCTGGCAGATCATAAGCTCCATGATTATCTATTGATGATGCAGATGGAATATTGCTCATAGGAGATACATAAAAATTTGACTCAGGGGAAGCAATACTGTTGTCATAAGACAGATTATGATTCTCTGGTAAGCTGTCCTGAAGTCCAAATGACATAGATGAGGAGTTATGCATTTGGATGTGTTCCTGGAACTCCTTGTCATTGGGAAATAATACCTGACACAAGTGGCAGAAGTTTACTGGAGCATCTTGGCTCTGAGGTGAAAACTGATCCACTGATGTGTCCATATAAGGCTCATCCACTGAATCAGGCTCCATGCGACTTCTTGACTTGTGAGATCTCTGATGACTATACAGTGCAGCCATGTTATTGAACAGTTTGAAACAAACTGTGCACTCGAACATTCCTGTTTGATGAGTCTTTTTGTGGTTATTCAGGCTCCGAAGGTGTATGTACGATTTGTCACAAATGTCACATTTGAAAGGGCGATTGGCCGAGTCATCGGTCTCAGACTGTGCATTATAAACGTCATCCGTCTTGTCCTCATCTGAGCTGTTGTTTGTAGAAGTTCCGACACTAGGCGACTGCTCATGGAAGTGATGCCGCTGCTCACTTTCAATTTCGTGTTGATTTTCGTTCTCAGCACCCTCTACATCTGCCTTCCTACACGACTGCTCTTTAGCTCGTTTTACTAGATGAACCCTCTCATGTGTGATCAGTTGTGAAGCAAGCCGAAAAGCCTTTCCACAGTCTGCACATGAGTACTTTTTCTGTGAAGTGTGGCTACGGAGATGACTTTTCAGGGCCAGCGCATTGGAATTTTCTTTACCACATATGTTGCACTGAAAAGAACCCACATCATGAGTCTTTTTGTGGTTTGCTAGGCTGCCAGCATGCCGATAACCACGTCCACATTCATCACATTTAAATTTGCGATCTTCCTCTTGCTCAAGGTGCGTATCCATGTGCTCCAGCAGACTGGGCATATTGGGATACATCAAGCCACACTGTTTGCAAGCAAAACCTGTTGTCCTGCCAAGGTCTTGCACAGCCATTACAAAGTAACAGTTGAACTAAGTGCACCAGACATGGAGTACACGCTAGAGGGAAATTCATTACATGCCAGTCTTGTCCAGTTAAAAAGAAAAGGTTTTTTTAGGTCCAAGTAGTGTTCTCAGAGATAAGACAATGGATGATGTTGAAGCCCCGTCCACATAATAAGGACAGTTATGTTTGGAGAGGCAGGCAGGTTGAGCTGTTGAGGACAGAAGAGATACCAGGTTAGAGCTGAAATGGAAATTAAGTCATTTACTTTATTTAGCTTTTATGCTACAATCAAAATAACTACAACACAATAACATTGTAAGTGTATTTTCACAAACATGTAATTTTTTTTCAGCACAGAATTATCCTACAGCACTTCCTGACAACTGAAATTATTAAATAACTGACTTCAGTACAAAACTGAGATACTTTGACTTCACTTGTGTTTGTTCATTTTATGCAATTTTAGAAATCTCAGCGCCATCTCAAGAGGAAAATATTGTGCTTCTTATTCCATTATACCATGGGTCTCAAACATGCAGCCCAGGGGCCAAAACTGTGCCACCAATAGGTTCAATCTGGCCCGTGCAAAGTGCAAAAATTACACTGAAGATATTAACAATCAAGGGTGTCAAAGTCATTTTAGTTCAGGTTCCACATACA
>JAPTMW010000012.1:9586701-9600429 GCA_029822955.1 Ostorhinchus angustatus | reverse complement strand
TTTAGGATGTTTAACATCAACTGAGAACTGGAACAAACTGAACAACAACAAGGATTTGAATTTAGACCCAGTAGTTTGTTTTTTTTCTAAATCACTTCACCTGCTTTCTGACACCTGCTTGAACTCCAAAAGGCAGTTACACAGTTAAAACTCGATTAAAGTGATTACTGCATGATTGCAGCTCTAACTACGCATTCCATGTTCTTACATGTAGTTTAGTTTTGCGGCCGCAAACACAGTCGTTTCAGGAAATAGAGCATGAGCATAAAGCTTGTTAACAGCTGACATCCGGACCGCTGAGCCTCGAGGACCTTGGATCCACTTCCGACTCCGAGTAAGGCTCTCCATCAGTTCCCAGTTACATGTCTCTCTCTCTGTCTCTCTCTCCCTCTCTTTCTCTCGAGAGACGAAAAGGAGGAGAGGGTTTTTGTTCAGTTTTTATTTCATGCAAAACATTTTAGTCTCGTTTTTATTCGTCAACAATAAGGCACATTAACAAAATCTTAGTGTTTTTAGAACATCGGTGCAGTCTCGTCATCGTCTCGTCTTAGTCACGAGAAAAAGGGTCGTTGACGAACATATTTTGTCTTGTCTCTGTAATGATAGTGGGTATGTTACACACACAGTGTAGCCTACAGGACGATGAAGCATCTGATGCTGAGGTGGTGGTATAGGGCAGGGGGGGCCCCAAATGAAATTTTGCTTAGGGCCCCATAAAAGCTTGGGCCGGCCCTGCGGCTGGACAATTCCCAACTCAACTTTTTCTTCTCTCTTACTTTCTCTCCTGTACTTCCACTAAAAATATTTGTATATTTTCAATAAAGCACTGAAAAACTATTTCCTTTGTTTCATCTCAGTTTAGGCACACAAGGCAGGGGGAGGATAAATAATTTTCCAGGATAACTTCAGTTTCCAGGACAATTGACATTTATTCTCATTTTCCATATTTTTTTTCCGTGACTGGAAATTTGGTCAATCATTTTCCAGGTTTTCCAGGATGTGTGGGAACCCTGTCTAACCATATCTTTGCCTGATTTTCAGACTGAGGAGGTTTTGCTGTACTCTGGTTTTACTTTGCTGCCACATAGTGGTAAAATCTGGAAGTGATATTTAAGACATTTGTTTATGCTTGAAAACAGAATTGCCCGTTGTGGGATAAACATTATCTATGATTAAACTATAATTTTGACTATTACACCTTAAAAGAAAGACCAGTACACATCACTACTTAAAATGTAGGGATTTTTAATCAAGACTTTTAAACAAAAAATTTCCAGCAGAACATAACCATGACATCACACATTAGGTAAAGCAATGCATCCATTTCAGTCTGTTTGCTTAATTATAACTCTACTCTGAAACCACAAAGTGTAGGGCTCAGACTAAAATTTTCATTTATATGACCTGACATGAGGACATGTAGACTTTTCACATTGGATTTCATTTCTGAGACTACGGATTTATATGCCGACCGTGACTCTGAAGTTACCATTTTATCCATGACGTTAAATAAAAGAAATCAAAATAGAAAGAGATTATGAAACAAGAGACGACATGCCCCAATACCAACATTTCAAAACATACATTTACTTACATTGGCCAGACTTGTTATCCATTATATTTCTTCAATCATCGGCAGCATTAAATAAAACTTGATAATTTGACAGAAACCAAAAGAAAATAAAATGGGATCATTTGACTGACAAGAGGAAAATACTAACACTAACGACTTTAAAACCCTGTTGGTTTCATTTCCTAATTTAAAAAAAAATGTGGGCTAAATACTGGAGACAAATGTGGACAGACATTCAAGTGTACTCCAGCTTTACCAGGACCATGTTTCACTGAGATAAATTGATGCAAGGACCAGGCTTTTGTAGCGTGACAATCAGTGGATTTTAGTCTAATGTACGGACAGATTCTGTATTGAAATGCCATCAGCGAAGAATTAAAACAAAAGCACGTTTGACGCTTCAGTCCTTTTTCTATTTAGAATCATTACAGGGTTTAATGTAGAGAATAAAACATGGGGTGTACTGGATATAAACAGCCATCAAACTACAGATGTTACAACACACTCCACTACCGATCAATAACGAGCCACCTGACCGACCTTTTGATAAATCTGGATGCTTATGAAGTGACTCCACACTTTGGGGTCGGCTTCAGTTAAATGTAAAAGCAAAGAACAGACGCAGGCGGGAGAACAGACTGGTTAAAGAGAGGACTGTGTGTAACATTTGGGTTATTAAAAATGGACCGATGGGTGAGAGAGACAGGAGGTGGCCGCGGGTGTGGCTGGGTGGGTGGATGGCGTTTGGTCTTCAGAGCTCCCCCATGTCCCTGTCGTCTGCCCGCCGGGAGTCTGACCTGCCGTTCATGCCGTCCCTCCTGTCCCGCTCTCGCTCCCGTGACCGGTCTCTGGATGAGCGCTCTCGGTCCCTGGACGACCTGTGAAGGAGACAACACATAAATGCAATTAGAATAATGACACAAATACCCGTAGACACATGGAAACGAAGAATAAAAGCTCATACACCTCAGCTTGAATGTGAATACAGTACAGGTGTGCTCATAAGTTTACATACCCTAGCAGAATTTGAGATTCTTTGGCCATTTTTCAGAGAATATGAATGATAATGCAAAAACGTTTCTTTCACTCGTGGCTAGTGGTTTGGTGAAACCATTTATCATCAAATGTGTTTGCTCTTTTTAAATCATACTGACTACAGAAACTATCCAAATGACTCTGATCATAAGTTTACATACTCTAGCTCTTCATTCTCTATATTGGCCCCGCCCCTTTAACATAAATGACAGATGGAAGTCTTCTGTGGTAGTTGTGGATGAGGCGCTTTATTTTTTCAGATGGTAAAGCTGCCCATTCCACCTTCAGTTCTTTTCAGATTTTGGGTTTTCTTGCATGAACTGCATGTTTGACTCCTCCCCAAAGTGGCTCAATGACATTGAGGTCAAAAGACTGAGATGGACACTCCTTAACCTTCAATTTTCTGCTGTAACCAATGACAGGTCGACTTGGCCTTATGTTTTGGGTCATTGTCATGTTGGAACATTCAAGACCGTCCCATGCGCATTCAGACAGGGTATGTAAACTTATGAGCACAACTGTATTTCAGGTACAACAGTATCATCTTTGGTTATGCCTCATCCTCTCTGTACCTTAATAATAATAACAATAATAACCATTTATAAAGCACTTTTCATTCAAAAGAATCTCAGTGCTACAGTGAAAAAATAGTGAAATACTAAAAAATAATAAATGTAAAACGAAACCAAACATCATGGTGGACTGTGAAAAGCATGTCTTAACAGGGAAGTCTTGAGTCCCTTTTTGAAGGATTGACATGTACCTCCTCAATATTTTGCTGGTGGCAAGTAAAAACCTGTCACCAAACGTTAGCTTAAGACTGTACCCCCTGGAATGTGGACCTTTTTATAGGGATCATCAATAATATATACACACTCTGGAAAATATGACGTGTGCACTTCAACTAAAAGAAAGACCAAGGGTAATAGTACTGCAAGAGATAGTACTCAGGAAACAATGACTAGGGATTTGTCATTTTGATTTTACTGGTTTGTCTCCTTTGCTATACACCATTGGGAAAATTTTCTGTAAATGCATGTACCAGTACTTACTTGTCTTCAACCTTGTTCTCTCACAATTGATAAAAATAAAAGTGTTTATTATAACCATTATAAAAGGTATATTTAGAAATATTTCCAGTAAAGTTCTAGCTCAGAGAAAACTGTATTTAGCTCAAAGTAATGATTCATTGCATTTGTCAGGTGTAAATGTGTGTATGTCCCGTTTACTGTCACTGTTTCATGGTGGATCTCAAGCGCTGCTGTGAAGCAACAAAAAACACACTACCACGTCTCATCTCCTAGAATGTCTTCTGGTAATGTTCTGTCTGACAGAGTCCTTGTGACAGAAACCACATACTGTGTTCAATGTGGGTGATGTAATGTGAGACATCCTAACATAATCATGGAAAATTATTATCATAACCTTTATTTAATATTTGTGATATATTTGAGAGGACACCAGAATTACTGAAAATAAAAACAATTCCAGAAACACAAATGAATTCCACTTGGACCATGGCCAATCAGTGGTGATGTAAAACAAAAAAAGCAATAAAAGGTCATTGAATGAACTATCATCTCAGCAGATGCAGCCCCTGTTAAATCTGTCCAAGTGGTTTCTTCAGTGGAATTCAGCGCTGTGTGGGCTGTGTGTGAACACTGATATTTTATTTATTTACTTGTGTTTGGAGCTCTGCTCGTGGCTGTGACGGTGGCCTCGGCTGCGGGAGCGGCTGCGATGCCGCCTCCTCCTCTCCCTGGAGCGCGAGCGAGAACGGCGCCTGTCTCGTGACGAGGAGCGTGAACGCCTCCTTCTGCGGTCACGAGAACGGGACCTGATGAAAACACAGACACATCCATTATAAACATCTATTTGATACTTCATTTAATCAGTTGACTGATTTCTTCTAGAACAGCCTTTCTGCAGGTTTCAGATCAATGGACACAATTAAAGACCCATTCACATGTCATTAGGGGCTGACGGTGCCCCCCATGTTTACAAACAACAATACTGGGGGGTGGCAGCTGTTGGCTTGTGGCTTTTATGGCAGCTTAGTTTCTCTGAATTCTAATGTGACTGATGTCTTCATACCAACAGTTATTTAAGTATTTTCTTGTGCCATGTGCAGCAGACTTAAAATTCAGCAGGCTTTATCCAATCTTTCAGGACCTTTCAACATTGTACTTAAAACATTAAAGACCTGCAGAGACCCTGTAGTAGCAACTATAAATCCCATTTTACAAAAGTGGGACATCTTCCTTACCTTCTATGCTCTCTGCTTCGTGATCTGGTCCTGGGATTTGGACAGAAAACAGTCATTTATCAAAAAATGAAACAAACAGGGCATTCAATAGTTGCTCTTCAACAGTCATGTCACTGATGCTACTAACCTTCTCCTCATTCTTTCCTCCTTCTCCCTCTCTTCTCGTCTCTTTAAGCGCTCCTGGTTCCTTTTCTCTTGCTTGTCAACCACAGTTTTCTGATCAAAATAAACAGGTAATAACCATTAGAGGAAGGAAACATCCACTGACCTTTTCATTTTCTGTGCATGCTTTCAGATTTGTCATAACCAAAAGGTTTTACACGGATACTGTTAAACAGGCGAGGCATACCTTTAGTTGGTCCAGTTTCTCCCTGATCTGGATGAAGCCCAGATGAAGCTTCCCTCCAAAGTGGTCAGCCAAGCGACGATCATTGTCATGCAGACCCAGATAAGCAGAACACACTTCACACACTCGCAGCTTCTGTTGTTGGAAGCTGGAGGCAGGCATGGAGTTTCTGTACTCTTCCTAAATGGGGAGAAAGACAAAATAAGGTTGGTTCAACATCTGAAGTAGGGGTTTCAGAAGCCCCTCCCAAAACAGATCGACAGATGTACTTTAGTGATCCCAAACTAGACCCCTTCCTCACCTCTGCATCCTTCTTCTTGGTGCGGACTTTCTCTACCTCCTGCAGGACCTTCTGAGCCTCGTCCACATTCCCTTCAGCTCCAAGCTGCTCAGCCTTGGCCAGAAGTTTCCCTATTTCTTCATTCAGCTCATGGACTTTCTCTGCCTACAGCAGAGCCAGAGAAAATAAAATGTACACGTTACTCTGTCTGCATGATACAGAGGGGTCCAAATCTGTATGTTAAGTACACGGTTTTCACTCACCTTTGCTGCGACTTCAGCACTGATCTCTTCTTGAGTCTCAGCCAGACGTTTTTTGGCCAGTTCTGTTCTCCGGTCACAGTCAGCGATGAACGACTCCAGGTGATCGACCGCCTTAAAGAGTGAACAAAGGAAGTACACAAGGAGTAAAATAAAAAACAATATTCTGTCTTTAATATGGTGACTTTACATGATAAGCAGCTTATTATTATTAATATTTACTTACATCAAGCTCAAAAAACAGATCTCTCTCCTTGGAGGCAATTTCATAATCTGCCCGAAGTGCCAGGTCATGAATCTTCGTGCACTCTCCCAGGTCCATACGCTATCACCAAGACACAAGAGAATTAGGGTGTATTCAGACCTACTTCATTTGGTCCATTTAAAACAAACCAAAGTTTGTTTCCCCAGAAAGTCCAGACTTTTTTGTTTTTTTCAATAGGTGTGAATACAAACATGCGAGCTCTGATTCAAACCAAAAAGCAGACTGAGAGCACCTCCATTTACAAACAGACCCTGGGCTGGTTCACTTCTGGTGTGAATATAACTGGCCTCAAGCCGAAACAAACCAAAAAAGCATGCGCCTTTTTGTGCTTGATGAGCCACCATAGCTGCGTGGCATTGTGGGTAATCAACAAAACTGGAGGTAGCCAAGCCGCAGAGCTGATAGCAACAGCCATGAGCCGTGAACAGATGCGGCGCAATGAGGAGATGGAATGTGTCACTGAAATTTGGTCCTACTACATGTAGGACCTCCATGTTTGTTTTCATCAACACCCACTGTCTCCAATTCACTCCACCCCCAACTTTTTTGTCCAATGCCAGCACAGTCCATCACATGCTTACTTCTGTTTACAAATTTTGGTCTACTAGCAAAAAGTGCAATGAGAATGTATTCTGACCCAAACAAAAAATACATAGTGTGCATTCGATCCGAACTAAATAAGTGGACCAAAGGACTTTGCAGGTATGAATTCACCCAAAGATTAACACTCATCCACAAATAGCTTATCAAACTTCACTAAAAAGAAGTAGAGACAAGAAAAACTTTAAGGCAGGAACACTTACTTCATATACATGGACCACTTTTGCAAAACAATAGTATTTATCAGATAAAATGAACAAATACTGAGGTGGCAGCTTTGCCTCAGGAGGGTCCACAAACTGAATAAACCCATTTTCCTTGTCCACTTCCTCAGGGAAAACCCTAAACTCCAAGTTGCTGCCATTGACTGCATAACAAAAGTGTGAATGTGTGTGAGATTCTTGGGCTGTACATAACATTTGTTGAGTAGATGTGCCATGGAATGAAATGTACAGTGTGGATAGCAGACAAAAAACAGGGCAGCTGTTTAAGATTATGCTCCGTCTTCAGCTTTAGGACTGCACTGTGAAATGTCTGCAAATCCTAGAGTTGGTGGAGCATGGGTAACATCTACAGACTACAGTATATAAGGGATCAGGTTAGTAAGAAACCACGAGCTAGCACTGGCAAAATGAATGCCCACATGGTAACGAAGAGTGGGAGAGAGGGAGTTCAATTTCTTATCTTCTCTCCACTTAATGCATTCCCTTATTATTCAGCCTGTTGTGTCAATCTCTTATCAGGTCATGACGCAGATGACAGGAAACAGTAACTGAGCTAAAGAGTCAAACCAAATGAGCAATAAAAAAAACCACTGCCTGTTTTCATGACAGTTTTACTAAATAATACAAACACTTTATGGACACTAAACAGCTAAGTACATCTCATGTAAAAAGTATAAATAGAGGACTGGTCTATTTTTACATTTCAGGACAGACCTCCATAGAGAATACAAAGTGAACACACAGCCCTAATGTACTACTTCCACACCTAGTGTAGTCCATCTCATTGACTACAGTGGGAGTCCACGATTGTGTAATTCTCTCTGTATTCATTATGTGCTGTCTATGTGTGAAAACATGTCAGTGTGACACTGTAAAGTAATGTGGGTGATATGAAAAATAAATGCAATCATTTATGATAAAAAATTGATATCAAATTAACTGACTGGATTAACTTGGTACAAGAATTGACACTTTGCCAATATGACATTTTCTTGAATAAAAGCTACTTGGTAACTGTGTTGGTAATATTTAATACCTTTTCCAAGTGTTAAATCCCCAACTTGAATCACTTTAATATCATTGTGAAAAAGAAAAGGGTTGATGTAGCAGCTGTAAAAGTTGAGTATCTTCTGCTTTAAGTTTTTCATAACTTGATAGTGGTTTTATATTTAGGTGCAAAGACCTTGGTGGCAGCCTACTTACAGTCCCAGAAAGGATGTCATGTGGACAGCAGTTGAGAAGGTGACTTTTGCAGACTCGCTCGTCAGTGAACTTGACCCTCTGCCGTGTCTCATCCCCTGAAACAGTCCAAAAAAACAACCAGTGAGAAAGCCCTCACATACTAGTTATCATGGCCGACGTATCCAGTGCTTACATACGTTACTGTAACTGCACTACATTCATGGGGCAGACATGTCACTAACTGCACTCAGGGATGTTTATTCCCCTCCTATGCGAGTTTAGTTTCTCATCATAAATCCTATACAAAGCAACTTTGTCAGCCTAGAAGCCTAAGTTATATTGTAAAACGTGGAGGGATCCTTTTGTCTATCGTATTTCCTGTTATTTGTTTTCTTACCTTACCGACACTTTACATGCAGGGGCCTACAAGTTTAACTTGAGATAAGGTTCCATGCCCACTCTGTAAATGTGGTCCATTAGGGAGTGAATACTACAAGTGGCTATAAAACCAGTATAATATAAACACAACTATCCTATCACTAAAATCTTCAAGATACTTTTAAAATACATTTATTATTATCGATTATATGGGAATGACTTATAAGACTGTGGTAAAGAATATAAACAATCAAGACACTTGTTCCAGCCAAGTCCTTTACAAAAATGAAACAGTGAAAGGACATTCACAACAAAATACAGAATGAAATCCAAGGAAAAAAATTGGGTTTATACACACTGCGATCTGCACCACATACTGTACCCTTCTGCATCTTCAAGACCTCAGCAGCAGAATTTTAAACCCGCTGTAGAAAAGTATAAATGGGAACAGTTTTCTTGCCCAAACCTGTAGTAAGAAGTTGGGAGTCATACACAAGTCAGATTGTAAATGATGTGTGCAAAGTTTTTGTTTCGACTGACTGCTAATATTGCCTTCTGAAAACAGAGGTCTAATGGAAAACTGAGAATTGCTCGTTTGGACTCAACGCGACCAGACGTCTTAGCTGCAAATTGTAATTATAGTGCCATTGAAGCTTTACTCACTTGAGTGATCAAAAGTAAGTCTACAGTAACTTCCGGAAGGCAAACAAATTGTTTGGATATTCATAACAGCTTTAAAAATTATGTGTGACTCACGGCTCGATGAACATGAGGCTTTTCTGCAACTCCTTTGCAGATTGATGTAGGCTGGCAAAGATACACTGAACCTTAATGAATAAAATAAAGGGGCCACAATTGTTCAGTTTGTATGAAACATATGTAAGGGAAGAATTTGATATTAACTTGATCACACATACACCCACAAACTCACAACACAAATTCACTCTTATGCTACAGACTGAATAATTAAGATGTTACAAATCCACAGGGCTCTACACGTAATCATCAACTGTCAGGATTAACCTGTGATTTATAAAGATAGCAGGGCAACAAGCTGTCATGTTAAGTCCCTGGCAGCCTACTGGACAGCTGATTTTCATTTTAATGTTTGTATCCAAATGGCTAAGAAATGCTACAAAATAACTATACTCCGCAGCAAAGGTGTTAGGCAGCAAGCTGACAAAATCAGATTCTACCCTTAGCCGACAAAAACAAAATTACACTATATTGGCGCAAACACACTGCAGCAGACAAAATATAACTGATATTTTGGAGTATTTTCTGCAGGTGCTTGTTAATACCAACAATCAGCCCGTTTAGCAGATGAACGCCGTCGTATATAGCCGTGGGCTAAAGGGACTTAACTTTACCATAATAATCTAGCAAATACCTTGCCCGCTTTTCAATTTCCACCTGCTAAATCGAAAGAGCAGACTTATACGTAATGATGCTTGTGGTACATGTTTTATAACTGCAGTAACACTGCATTGACTCATACCAGCTAGCAAAGCACCTAGCAGTCCGTAACTTCACAATAAACACAGGCCTTAGATGCTAGCTAGTAGTAGTAGCTACATAGTGGCTATAGCAATTGCGCTTTAAGCGGGAAGTGTACCTAAAAGTGCATTAAATCGTTAATATAAATCCAACCATAATAGATACAAACATTAAATCTTAATGTTAAGTCGAAAAAGTATATCTGAAGCTAAATTATGGAGCCCTCTGCAGTATATCCATTCATGCAGGTCTGTCCATCACACGCCAACACAAGCCAGCCTCAGCAGTGGCTCCATCTTGGCTAGCTAGCTAGCTCAGCTAGCATGCTACGGCAAACTCACCATCCCTCGCTGTTCCCATTAACTGGTCGAGCAAAGCTCTCATTTGAGCTTGGGCAGACATTGTTGTAGATCGTCCGTCGAAAGCTCTATGTAAAAATCAAGCAACTGAAATCAGTCCCTTAATATTGTTTTTATGTTACTTGATTATTTATTCTCCCAAGCATCACCTCTTGTAGCTTTTCTCGATTTCGTGGACTCGTCTGTTTCCGTTTTATATCGGGGAAATGACGACAGGCCCTGTTCAAGTTCCTTTTTAAAATTTCAACTCTTTGGTCTATACATTAAAATTAATATACAGTAGTAATACAGCTGGACCACATGCAAACTGAAATACAAATATAAGTAAATAAACGATAAGTTTAAAATAATTTGTAAAAGGAGAATGGGAGTAAAAGTTCCGTTTAGGTATTGAAATAACAGTCTACAAGTGACCAATCCTAACGTTCGACAGTAGGAGAACAAGCCAATCAGATGAAGCTTATAGTGACTTGGTGTAACCTGGACATTTTAGCCCTGCGTTGGGAATTTCAGGCAGCGGCTTCTCGTTGACCATTCTCAAAATAGCCCAGTTTGCTACAGGTCACATTTATTCAAGGCGGTAGATTTTACATTAATCTCCCTTGATGATTTTGGTGCTGTAAACCTGAGAAAAGCAAAACCTCTACCTGAGAGTTTATGCAGGGGAATTGTACCCTTGTATCGTGGGTTTGCCTGCGATTCGTTTACGCAGCTGACGATTGACAGGCAGCTTTACTGGATTGCCAGGCCTACGCACAACAGTGACCATCCATAGACGGGGATAAAGGAAGAGAAAACTTTCCACCAGCCAGTGTAAATACATTTAACATTATACCCCACATGGTGACTTTTCGTGGCAGATAGTCGTCGAATGACTGTATTTGTTGGAGCTCGCTGTTACTCGCAAAGTTAGCGAGAAAACCAGGCGCTGCTCGTAAACTTTTTAATACACACCTAGCTAACTTAGATGGCTGTTTGACATTGAAATAGTCGGAGAAAGAATTGTTCATAGACTTCCTGGCTGTTGATTTCCGCCTTTTTCATAAGTTGTTAAGTAATTACAGACGTACATTTGTAGTTGCTGAATACATGTAACCTAACCATAATTATGTGGGACAGTATTTTTCAGTTTCCCTGTTGAGCAATATGCTTCACAACAGATGGCAGGGTGTGTTTAGCTAAAGTGTTGATCATTGTTCGTGATGAGTTTGTTGTTTATGTGCTGAGAAATCTCTGGAGTCATTGTTGGCACGTCTGAATGGGCTGAAACCACAAAGGTTGATGCAGCAGAAATAGCTGGACACAGACACTGCTGCCTTCAGTATTTTTAATGTACTATATATCAGTGGATACCAGTTTGTTTTTTAATCAGGCTGCTTCGGTGGGTGTAGGTTCATAGTCTCTACTGCAGTTTGACTGTACAACCAGACTGTTTACTGATGGGAGAAATATTTCTGTTTTGACCAGCAAATGTATGTGTGACACTATAAGCTCTTTTACCTGTCTGACAGGGTGTTGGCTGGTAATGCGTTGAGGTGACAATGGAGACCACAGACCATGCCACAGAAGGTGATCCCCTGAAGAGAGAGGATGGAGCAGAGGCAGGAACGGCACCTGCAGCTTCACAAACCGAGCTGAAGAAGAAGACCTGTCAAGAGCTGAGTTTTGCTAAACTGACCCACTGGCGAACTGCAGTCTTCTTCTTCTCCTTGTTCCTCTGCCTCACCATAGTTTTTGCCTTCTCCTTCATCATCCCCTGTCCCGTCAGACCACAGTATCTCATTTCCTGGAACAGGACTTTCACTGAAGCAGGTGTGTAAAAGTATTTGTTTTCCAATGTGTTGACTGATGTGGGGAATAGGACACTAACTGCTCTGTTTGTCTCTGTTCCAGTCACACATAATTTCCTTGCTGTTGAAGATGCAAACAAAGACAAAGTGAAGGACATGCTGTTTGTTCTCAGTGAAACAAAAGGAAGACAGAACAACACGTGTGTTGATGCAGGTATAAAGTTTTTATGTAGTCTTATGGGATTTTCGTTGTCCTTAAATCCTTTTAAGTGTACAATGTAATAAGCTGAATTTTAGGCCTTACAAGGGTTAAATAGTTTTGTCAAGTATAACAATGGTTTATGAAATTGATGTTACTTTTATAAGGTTGCATTACTTTTTATTGCTTTTGAATGTATTTCGGGGAAAAATTTGCACCTGTCTAGTAATTGTGTGGACAATTGTAGAAAAATGCAATACACTATGAGATCCACATGAAACTATTAACCACAAATACAATAAAATGTGTAAGCAGGTCAGAATGTATTGGACCACCTCCAGCTAGCATTTTGCAATGCCGTGCCTGAGCTAACATGGTATCCCATTTAAATTAAAAAAAAAACCTTGCCTCTGGAAGTATTAAGTTAAAATAGTTAATTTTTTTTTATCTTACAAAGTTCAGATAATCTTACTTTGAATATGGATAAGTGCAAGTTCTGCAAGCTGTCACTCAAGAAATAGGAATAATAAATAGTCTAACATTTGAATTTAACTTGTTAAAACCTGCAGAAAACCCTGAGTTAATATAATCCCTGAAAACACACCTTATGTTGCTTGCCAAATTACAGTTGTCTTAAACTTGACAACACACTGCATGTTGCAGGTCTGCCCTCGCCGTGTCTCTTTTTGATGGCTGTAGATGGGACAGATGGAGAGACACTGTGGGAGCGTCCACTGGAGGCTGACTTCAAGTGGGCCCAGTGTGGACTGGAGAAAGACACAGGCCAAAACTGGGACTGCTTGTTGTCCCACTCCAACCAGTTCACAGCTATCGACAAATACACTGGTTAGTGACTCATGTGTTTCTGTAGAATGCAGTGGTCTTCAGGTGCTGTATTGCTTTTACCCTCATTCTTATCTGATCCCATGTGATTCGCCAAACAGTATTAAGAGAAGAAATGTGATGAGAGGTGGTTAGTAAATGTACAAAAAGTACACACATACACACAGCTCTCTTATTATTTTGCCAGTAATAATAAGTGTAATTTAAGGTCTTTGTAATCTTTTGTGGTATACATTTGTTTCTTGTGTAAAAAGATAAGATGAAGAATAAATAATATGCTATACAAATCAAAAACTAAAACATAGAAATGTCTGCCCTGATTTGTTAGCAAGTTTAATTACACATTCCTTTTACTTTCTAAGGCTCTTAGTCCCTATTTGTAAGAAAACAATTTTAGCCATATTTTTTTCTGCCTAACCAAATAGTTTTGGTGCCTAATTGTAACCAAATTGCAACAGGAAACTGAAAATACTGATGATCAAAAGCAAAAAAAACTAAAATAACATATTGTTAGCCTCATAGCAAAGTTGCTGAAGTCATGTTTTTGGCCAAATTGTGTAAATTTACTCTCCTGACACTGCTGCTTCATTTTGCATCATTGGTTCTTACCTGAAAAAAAAATATGGCATAG
>JAPTMW010000012.1:9458353-9475500 GCA_029822955.1 Ostorhinchus angustatus | reverse complement strand
CGTTTCCAATTTATTTGACACTCGTAGTTACTTCTTCCTTATTTACATAAAAAAAAACAAAAAAACATATGATGTGATACAGTAATACACTCCTAACGCTAACATTAACCCTAACCCTGCTGTATCTATACTATCTATGCTAACCATCTTGGCTTCACACTGAAGACCCACAACAAATGCATGTACATGTAATAAACAGAGTTTAAAAATGGACTCTGTAATAAAACGACTGGGGTAATTATGATATAATGTTAGATTTTATATTTAGATAGATAATTTTAGAGTATAAATGTTTTATATTGCAATTATTTTCTTTGGAGATCAGCAGCTATCATTAAATCAATATGTTGTTAGCGCAATAATTAGTCTTTTGAGTTTACATAGTTTAAAAAGTTAAATAAAACACAAAATGATTCATTGATTCTGTAGTAAATTTAAGTCATACACATTCTGATGTTTTTCATTATAATAATTATCACATAACATTCTCTTTAAAAGGAGCCATTCGGCATGAGTACATTTTTGATACTTTAAAGTGCATTTGTTAATAATACTTTGATTATTATTTTATTTGAATTCAGGACTTTAACTTGGCATATAGTATTTATATAGTATTAGATATGGTTTTTCTGCCTTTGCTGATGGACAGTGGAGAAATAAGGAAATGAGAGTATAGAGTGATATGATTGACAGCTGTTCAATGGTACAGTATAAAATGCTTTGGCATGTCCTCTATACTCTCATGTGTAAAGGAAACCTTCTTACCCCCATCTTATGAATGGCCTCTTGCAACTCTCTCCAACAGGGCCTTAAGCTAAAGGAGCAAGTGGTATCCCACCATATGCCTGCACAAAACCACCATATGCCCCACTAGTTAATTCATTTTTCCAAGGCTATGGGCCTATTTTTCAGCATCTCAACATACCAAGCATACCACAACACGGTTCTGGACCTTTGTTCAACCTTCATCGCTGTATGGAATTTAAATCATGTGGCGAAGCAGTTTGGTATTTAGTACACAGTAAATCTGCCTCTATCCTGTGTCTATTCTAGTGACACTAGAGATGAGTGTTAGGTGTGACAGTGACTGCTCCGGACTGTGTGAGAGAATAAAGACGGGTCTTTATGAATGTGTACAATAAAGGGACAGGCAAAGAAACTGAAAGTGTCAAAGAGTCAAACTGCCACACTGTGAGAGAGAAAAGAAAGTAACTGAGAGAGAGAGTGTGTTGTTTCAGAATAATGGGGTCTATGATGCCGCTGAGAAAAAAAGGTCAGTTGCTGGTAAATTTAGGGTAAAATTAGGGCTTTGCTGGGCTCTGCTGTGTAGAATCGACAGATGGAGGATGAGTTCCCAGGGAGTCAGACCTGCTACAAATAGCTCTGTGTGCACACACTCCTCTGCGCACACATTCATGCAAACATGAAAAAAAGCTCAAAAGACAAGTTTTTACACAGATGAACAAACACCTACACAGTGTGTTTAGCTTCATGTAAACAACTATAAGTCATGTTCTACAGTTTAGAAAACACACCTTGGGTAAATAACGCCTATTAGTTTTAAATTCATCCCCAGTTTCACCTCTTTATTCTGAATGACAACATGTAATCGGGTTCTTGGCCTGGTTTCATTTGGATTTATGTGCCGTCCTGTGCACAACGCTGTGACCAGTCCTGGGACTAACTGTGAGAGATCCACAGAAACTGTCTAATCACATTACAGTGGAGTAATCAAGGTTAGAGAAACGGAGGAAGTAGGGAACACATTCAGCAGTTCCTCTGAATGTTCCTAGTCTCGCTGTCCTTGTTCTGCCATTTAAAGTAAGTAACATTAAAACTACTTTAAAACTTTAAAGGATGCAAATCAGTTAAGAGGGAATGAGGACTACAAGTTTGTACAACAAGTCTATTTTTCTGTTGATTCACCCATTTTCTTTGTTTTAAAGATGGACAAGGCTTTGTTCAGCATGATAATGCCTTCCATAAGACTTTTACTGGATGACTGACAAGCAGTTTTCCATACAGGTGGCTGTCTTGGAAAATAAATGAGCTGCTTTATTTTTTTCTTCTAAACATAACTAGCTCTAAAAATACCAACTAGAGAAACAGAGACGGAGTCCGAGAGCGCCTGAAGACATAATCAGTTCAGCAGAGAGGTTTAATTTGTGTCATGAGTGACAACATCTGTTATAATGAACTTGCCAAGACATCAAGTTGCATGGGGAACAGGAGGCACAACAGGAACATCAGGTGAGCAGGCCGTCTCTCTGTCCAAACATTACATCATTTAATCATTACACTCTTTTGGATGACTGATGACTGATTATTGAATCAAAATAATTAAACATTTTCCCTGTAGACACTGGGTGTATTAATGCTTTATCTCTTGGGTACCCATGTAATCACACAACATCTCTTTTCTATTTTAGATGTTGTTTGTTGTGTTTTCAAATCACTGAAGATCAACACTCTCTCAGTGGGTGTGGAATCATGTTGTCATGGAGTAAGCTCTTATTTTTTCAAAACTGTACATAGAAAATATGATATAGAAAATAAATATAATGTAAATGATTCAACGTTGCCGGAGGAGTGGTCTAGTGATGAGTGAGTTAATGCATTAATGAGAGTTTTTAGTCACTATGGAGATGGAGCGTCATTTAGGCAGAGGCAGAGGTCAGGGTCAGCGGAGGGAGGGAGGGGTGGCTGTGGGGACACTGGATCCTGAGCCGATTAATTCTGTCACCCACAGGGTATCAGTGGAAAGGCAGACAGGAGCTTTTCTCAGTGTGCTGTCAAGGTGAAGATATGGTGAACCACAGACACCCAACTGCCACCCCCAGCGCTGCAACACACGGCACATTAGGTAATGAAGCCATTGTGAGCATCTCGGATAAATGTTTCAAGAGTATATGACAGGCTCCAGTTCATACAGATGCAATTTTTAAAATCAAATTACATCAAAATCAAGTAAAACCAGGCTTACGTTAAAAAAATAAATAGAATCAAACTGTGAGCATTCATGTTTCAGTCTGTAATCTTGCATGGCATCATTGCATGGCAGCAAAATGAGGTACGTACCTTTTCTGGACTTTTTTTTCTCTTAAGGAAAGTGTTTCCTTTAAGGACATGTATCACCTGGCTGGACTGTGTTTTTTTGTCTGATATGCATACACTCCAATGATTTTTTTTTGTTTTGTTTTGTTGTTGTTGTTTTTTTTAAGAAAACACAAATGCCCATATTTGGATGATAGCGTGGAGTAAACAGTGAAGGGTAAAACTCAACATGCTAATGCTAACTTACTAAAACATTGCTAATTAACACTGTTATGTTACATAACACAGAGTCATTTCAGCTGCTTGATGAATGTTGACACATATAGTTGTTTGATAACAGTAATCTGAAATGTATGAACATGCTAATTAGCGCTAGCTGGGCTAAACAGCAGGCTATCTGACAGACTACATACAAATAAAAGGTAACATCAGCTAATGTTGCCAAGTTAGACAAGAAAACAGTTTATTACTCACAAATTAAACATTGGTAAACTTCACCACAGAATCCTTGCAGTGTTTCCTGAACCACAATTAAATCAGAGCTGTCTGTCAGCGAATAATGTTTTATTCATTAATGCTAAACAGCCAGACTTCTTAACACTAGCTATGGATCTTACTCCTCCAGTAGTTGACAGAAACTCACCCAACACTGGAAATAATTTTAAGATACATTTTTGGAAATACAATTTACAGTAAAAGCCCAATAACTCTATTTAAATCCTACACAATATTATAGATTTAGTTTGCACAATTAGTATTGTAAACATAACTCCTTCTCAGTTTTTACTTCACACAATAAAAGCTCTAAAGGGTTTAGGTGCTGTCTGGATCTGGGGGAGATGAAATGATTACAATTAAATAATCTGAATTACGATGTTATAAATTGTTATTCTTACCTTGTTTTTTGAAAGAAACAAGCAGCACTTATTGTAGTTATTACTGTATGTTAATTTCACAGTAATTCGACATTAATGGTGCCCAAAAAGGCTTGTGTGCTGCATTTCAGCCTCATAAAAATCTACTCCTGACACACATACAGTTAAACTGAACCCAATAAAGAGACTGTCTTTGATTTTAACCAAGAATTAGCAGACAGATTTTACAAATATACAATTTACACATTACTGGTATTTGAGGTGGCTTCTTGTGGAGTGTGTCCAAAAAGAGCATCAAGTGATCCTTTAAGGAAATTGACTTTTTGTTCATGATGACAATTTCATTCATAGTTTTTGTGATATTTCTGGGTCGTCACACAATAAATAATTTTGCATTGAGCATACCAGATATGACTGTGTTAAAGACAAGTCACATTTTACTAAGAAAATAGGTGAGGTATCACTTTTGTTACTGTGGTAGATGTAGCTGTAGCAGACTTTCAAATCAATCAATCGGTCATTTAGTCTCTTACAGTAATACTGTGAACATACATAATTTTCACAATAGCATGTTGGTATTCCAAACATGTTTACATGATGCTCAAAGGACTATTATACCAAAGTGCAACCACACAGAACTACTAACATGGAAGCCATAACCCTCACCTAACATTGACATCAGTATTTTTAGAGCAGTTCACAAGACCTTAAAGAACTGGCAGAACAATGCTGAATTATCTACGGTTTGTAAGATACTTTTTCCACACTGTCAAACAATGAAGCAGCACAAAACACAGACATCCACACTCCACCACGGCCATGCTAAACAACAACCAGCTGGGCCCAAGAACAAGAAGGCCTTTTCACAACTATTTCAGCCAGTGCGAATACAGCAATATCACATTTCTAATCCCTGCCGACAAGAGATGAAGTTGCAAAAATTAAATGAACAGGAATGGCTCCAAAGCCTGAAATAGCTGCATCAGACAGGAGTCTCGGAGAATAATGTAATTGGGGTGCTTAGTGACAAGCCAGGCAGGGATGGAGGGAGGGGGGGAAGCTCAGAGCTCTTCCGGGCTTACACACAATATAAAGACGCATTAGTGTGGGACAAAATGACTTGTTAACAAGAAAGGTAAAAAGGATGTGACGTGTAGCTGTTGAAAGGAAGAAAAAAGAAATATAAGCTATCTTTATGTTAATTCATACTTCCATATGGACTACACAATACATGTTTGTTTGGCCTTTAGTTTAATTGAAATAATATCAGCACATCATCGACACAGCACACAGTGAAAAATGTTTGACTTAATGTGTTGAAACTTTTTAGATGATGCCTCTTGATTATGATGGAGAGAGATTGAACTGTCAGCAGTAATAAGTCAGCAGAGCCCCTGTGCGGTGTGTGCCTCAGGTGAGCATCATTGGAAAAGATGAAATGCTGCAATTACTATCTAGCAGAAACAAAGTGAAAAGTTTATTCTTAGGGCCCTTTTGATTAATGCAGTGATCAATGCAAATTACACCTTGCTGCATTCAGCTGGTGTAGGAGTGTGTAACACACTGTCTTCAGTTTTCCTTTCTTCACTTTTTCTACTCTGCTGGTTTTATACCTCATTGTATCACTTTTTCTGTTTATATTTTCAGTCTTTTCTTCATATCTTCATATCATTCTTTAAGTCTGGTTTCCAAATTTAGTTTTCAGTTTTTATGATTTATAGTGTAAAATAGATTTGTTTAAATATCTGTTTTAGATTACTTCGTAAAAATTAAATGATTGATTTATTGATATGCAATAACTTGAATTGCAGTAAGTTCTGTTCATTTCATTTAGTGGTTCAGTGTGTGTTATTTAGTGACATCTAGTGGTGAAGTTGCAGACTGCAAACAATTAAATATTCCCAGCCTCACAGTAAAGGCTAAATAGCCAAAAAAAAAAAAGAAAAGAAAAAATGCTAAGCTGATGAAAAAAGCATATCTGCTGATATTGTTAATTATGACAGTAAATGCCAAGTCGTTATTTCTTGCAAGTTTAACGGCTGAGTTTTGGTCCTGAGTGAAAGTTTAAGAAACCAGATGATTATTTGTGGTTTAAAACTATTCATAAATGACTAAACTGGATGAAACTATCTTACAAGGTACAACAAATGAAATAAAATACATAAGGATGTAACAAAATGAAGATGTCATTTGAGATGTAAAAACATCAAAATGACAAAAGAGTGGCTGCTCAAAACATGTTCATGACTCATTAAAGCCAGCGTTTGCTTTGTTGGATCTGGACTTTTTTTAGTTTAGATGATATTAGATCTTTTCTGTGCTCACCTCACCTCAGCTGTCACCTTCTTTTTGAAACTCTGTAGAAACATGGTGCCATAACACGGTGGACTGTGAAAGTAACCTGTACTCTCTGCAGATGTGCTCATTCCACGGTAACAAGGTTTTCCCTTGGTTTTCAGATGACTTATGTGTACTGTGGGTTTGGACCATTATTTTTTTTTTACCATATTTATGAGTAAAATATTGGGAGATAAGAAATAAACAACATCCAATATCTTAAAAAGAAAAAAAAGTCCATTCAATTGCTGCCTTTAATGGCTTGAGAGCTGCACTTTAGCCGTATAATGGTAAGGAAAACCCTCAACGATTCCCATTTTCATGTGATTATACTCTAATGAAAATAATTAATCATAATTAATATTCTATTTAATTTCTGTAGTTTGACACTCCTATTCCTACTGAATCTTGCACTCTGGGCCTTTAAATTTCCTCTAATTCATGTTTACGTAGTAGTTTTACTACAGTGCATCCAGTAGATCTAGTTGACCAACAGCCCCTGAACATCTCTCTCTCTCTTCACTTCATTTCTACCACTTGTTATTGGTCTGTGGAAATGTATTACACCTGCAGCCATGGAGGCAACATTGAATCCCACTTAGCCATCTCCCTGGGAGGCAAAACCCTCTTATTTAGACACAGACATGGAAAGGATATGTGAGCTGCCACCTGTGATTATGGCGCGGTTACATAACGAGGTTTACAGTGTAGATGTGTGAACCTTGTGATCTACTGTTCTGTAGCGTCGCAGAAACCACAGTGTCGAAGCCTTACATTATGCAGGAGCCTGGTTCAGTACCTGTTGCCGACACAGACCGAGAGGCGCTTTAAAAGCACGCTTTGAGCTCCATTAGTTGACGTCCTCTGCCAAACACAATAGCCTGGTGATGATCACACACACAGGCAAATCACCCTCAGAAGTCTGAAATCAGAGACTGCAAAGCGAGAAAGAATAGAAGCACGGAGAGAGAAAGGGAAAAAAAAGAGAGGGTTCCTACACTGATGAATCATTAGTGATAAAGCTGGGGCTGAGCCAGTATGGCTGTATTTAGAAACTTCTCACTCTTCCAACCCCCTCCTTTACTAATTGTCATCTCTTTTAGTGTTTGACTGATGACTGACTCTGTGTAAGGATGTGAGAAAGGGGGAGCAGACACTCGGCTCTGAGGATAATGTCACACTTTGAAGCTGTCAAGGGCATCAGTAATGTACTGAACAGAGGAAAAAAACACCTGAAGGCAAGAACCAGGGACACTGAGGAAACCAATTTTTAGGTGATTCTACGAAACAGTTCCTCTTGAGGAGATTTTTTTTTTTTTTCCCCCTGGGAGACTTTATATGTGGAGTTATGAACAGATATGATGAACTGAGAGAGCTGACTAATAAAGTGATTGGCATACTTCAATTTCAATTCACCTCACATTGGAGTGTTGGTGTGGCGAGGCTGTCATATCGTCAAACACACGCACAGGAGCACACACGCACACGTCCTCAGGTCAAATGTTGTTGATTAGTTGTTGGTGACAAGTGTGAAAGGCATCGCTCCACACAGAGATACACCAGCCGGCAGCGTAATGTATCAATACATACTCCACACACGCCGAGTCTTTTATTACGACAACCTGCTATCAGGGGTCAAAAAAGATACAGAGATCTGACCCACAAATACACAAGACAATATTCTCCTTTGATGATGCAAAGGCCAGGTGGGCTTTTAGATGCTTAATGCATAAATGTTGCTTCTCGAAAACTTCTAATTAACTACGATTAGATATACTATGAAGGTAAAAGTTAATTGATTTTTCCCTGAAGTCTTGTGGGATATGTTGTGATTATGTGGGCTTTAGGAGCATTCTTTATACATGTTTGTATATAGCAGATTTAGAATATGCATCTATTTACAGAATATTTCCTGTTATCATTAATGTTATCATCTGTGTGTTGTAACCAACCATCAGGGTCCTTCCTGGTCACCATACTAATTATGTGTACTTTTTACTTACAGTGCATTTAATGAGCTACACATGATTAAAGAAAATGACAGTTAGGAAATTAACCCATAAAGACCCAAACAACCAAAAACCATCTACTGATTTAAACTATTTAATACCTGCTGATCCATTAATCCTATCAATACATGGAAATAATTCAGGTAAAATCCAGTTTTTCAGCTGTAAATTCTAATCAGATATGACCCATTTGGATGTTCAAAGGTTCCATAGTGAATGTGGAAATACTGTCATCTTCTACAACATTGATTCCCCAGTAAAACCCATGGAGTTGGATCAGTGACAGTGGATGGAGAAAGTTGTTTTTACAGTCAGTCATTGATATCTTTGCTGAAAAAGTCACTTTTCTGTTTCTGATTCAATAAGCCTCAAATTTAACCGGAGTTTTCATGAACATCTACATGATCAGTGAATTAAATATAGGAAAATCCATGATTTACACTGAAAAACTGCAAAATACAAAGGATAATATTAGAATAAATGGTGATACATCACTTAAAAATGGCCAAATATAGAGAAAAAAATCATTTGGGAACTGCCAAAAAAATAGCACTGGGTCTTTATGGGTTAAAACAATGTGGTATCCACTTTTACTGCTAGTTTATCAAAACAGACTTTTCTTGAAGAATGCAAAATCCAAAACTGAACAAGATCTTACACACAAACCATTCTAAAGCATTATAAAACTGTACTGAAATGACACTTTTCACTGTAAACCACAGTAGATATTTCATCATCTCTTCTACTGGTGCTTTTTTATATTGTAATGTATTCTAATAATGGCCTCATCTTATTCTGATTCATACACGGACATAGAGCTGAGCATCCCTTGGCATTTCACTGTATGTTTTACTTTGTATTTCTTAGGCTGACAAATAAAAGCACCTTGAACCTTGATTATAGATGTATTAATTATCTTACATCCACACTCACAGTTTATTTACTATTTAAAAAGGGCTCACACAAACCTCTTTATTTCACAAGTTGACATCAGTTTTCCACAAAGACCCTGGTCAAACTTTATTCAAGAGCTTTAGTCAAAAATCTGGACAATGTGTTTACTACGCTGTGGTGGGGATGCATGACTAAAACAAAGGCTTACATTTCTGGTTAGAAGAAGAAACACATGTACTTTAATATATTATGAAACCTAACATGGACAAATATTGAAACTAGACAGATTAATCAGATTTGATCAGTACATTTTACAGTTTATTGATATCTCCAGTATATGGTGCTGATAGTGGCTTCATTTTAGATATCTAAACTGGAATAACTGGTTTTAAGAGAAAATAATTAACCAAAAGGTAACATTTGCTTCCCTCTAGATTTTTTATGATTAGTTTGATGTCCACATTTTATAATTATTTACTTTGAGTGTAATATTCAGTGATTCAGGTTTATTTATTTATCCATTTCTTACTTTGACATGGATGTTTAGTTTGACATTTATCTGGTTTCCTAAAAAGCGAAAGTCTTCATTTCAGGTCAATCTTAATATGTTTTCCACTTTTGGGAAAAGCAAAGTAAACGGCTATTGTTTTGGGGGGGGGGGGTTCTGCTACAAATTATTGTCTCAAAAGATTGCTGTCAGTTAACCTGTAATGGCAAAATCAGCTTTTTCAAGAATGTGATTGAAGTAGTGAAACAGCAGGATTCTGAAGCTGAATAAGTCTGTCACCAGCAGAAAAGCTATTTTAATTAAATGAAACAAAACAGTTTGAGTAGCTTCACTTTCCCATGTTTTGTGTTATATGACATATTATGGTTCAGACTCTGCACAGTCAGTGTGCATAGGAATATGAGCAGAGCAATCGTATTTATTGGCAATACAAATGGGTTAGCTGTGTCATTTGTAGTATTTTGTGCAAACATAGTGGGGACCAGCAGCTCACATTTAATATATACAATCATTCTTTGATGTCTCTAGTCACTGTTTCTTCATCAGCAGTAAATCAACACATTAAATAAACTCCAGAGGTTCCTATACAGATTAACCAAAAATCTTTGTGTGGACAGACGCTGAGCAAACACTTTGAACTTGAACCTTTTAACTTGAATAAACTTGCTAGCCTAGCAGCACTGATGCTAACAACCAGTAATGTGTCACTCTCAGTAATATTCTGTACTGTCTCTACAGTGGTACTCAGGCCATTTAATGCAAAAACTAGTGAATTATAATTCGGACAACATTTTTAATTATTTAATGACATGATCTATATGTTTCTCTGAAAATTAGATCACAAGATCAACTCTTCTGTAGGAAACAAAGCTGGTTGTTTAACTTCATGAGAGCAACTGAGACAATGCTGTTGTGGTCGCTTTCTATGCTCTGTGAAAACTTTTTAATGTTGTGGCTAATTTTGCTCAACTGTGAACCTGTTCAGCCCCAGCATTGACATTTATCCCAACAAATGCAATTCATGTGGACAGCTCTAATATGAGGTGTGCAAACTGGCAGAAGTCACTCAGGACTCATTTTTGATGTGGTCTGAGATGTATGTAGCAGTCAAAGACAGAAATGCATCCTGGGATGGACTGAAATCCTGAATACACAGATAACATTGCCTATGTAACTGAGCACACCAACAATGAAAGCCCATGAAAATTTAACAGGTGAGTTTTTTTGTGTTGGAGACATTTTTTTTCTTAAAATATGGACATTAATTTCTATCTAATCTAGTACAAATGATCATTATTAACCCTTTATCGGGGCAAGTGACTAATTTTGGTAATTTCTGCACACATTACAAGACAGTGACAGTAACAATTACAGTGAGGACAGTGAGTCAACAATCTCAGGTCAGATGTGGTCTACAGGGTCTGTAAGGTCCACCTCTGCAATAACGGTGAGTGTAACTGCTTTGTTAGGTACCATGAAGTAATGGTACTAATGTAAGGAATGATGTTCAAAGTGATAATGTGTATGTTGACAGGTGTCCGTATCAGCACTTATGTTCTAAAAGCAATGTTCTAATGTTCTAAAATATATGTATATTCCTTTCACATTACATGTGTTTTTCTTGTATTTTTTTTTTACATATACTTCTGGTATTTTTTTTTTCCCTTTTTTGTCACTTAGAAGCAAGGAATCAAATATGGTAACTTCACTGACCATGATTTTCTACAATTACAAGAAAACATTTTGAAAAATTTCACATAATAAAGTCTTATGTTCTCCAATAACACAACTATGGTTGAGATTTTGAACTGTAGAGTATTTCTATGAGTGACCTGTAAAAGTTTAAAGTGCATGTCATACAAGATAATAAAGAAAACAGAACATTTACGATGTATTTGAGTAACAGGTTTGAAAACACTCCACATTAGAAGTAAACCTTCAAACAGAGCAGTGAATTGAATTTGCAAATAAACATTACCAAGCCAATCTCATCAACTTGAAATGAAAGCTGTTATGTTTTTGGCTATAGGTGAGTCTGTTTATTTGCATATGAAGCGGGGAAGTCAGATGAAATCCCAAGAGATCAGTCAAGATGCATTTGGAGATGCATTCTAATACCAGGCACAGCCGCTTCAGACTGGATGCGTATAGACAAATGTTAATACATGGGCTGAACTGGACTACTTCCTGCTAAGAGAAAAAAAAAGGAGCAGATCACAACAATAGGTTTTGCATATTTAGGGAACGTCTGTGAAGATGGAAATGAGGATGGACTATAATGGTCTTACCACTATTTTTGAGTCACATGGGACTAGTTTTCTTCCACTGACTTGGTTCTATATAGGTTTTGCTCCTCTTTCCTGAATGTAATATTTATGTGAGACGATGCTAACACAGAGCTACCTGTAACATTATAAACTAAACAACACACCAAGCTGATGCTAAAAGACTAACACTAACTACCAAGTGATAAATTTAGACCCAGAGGACGAGTGTCACTAATGGGTAAGAAATCAATGTTCAGAGTCAGGTGTTTAAGACACATGGACATGTCCAAACACTCAGTGTGTGCACAGTGCTGACAGTGATGGAAACAAAGGAGGCTCAACCTGGCATGTTTATAAAAGGATCAGTGAGACAATGACTTATAGCTTTAAGCGGCAAAGGGGCCATCTCCTCACTGGAAAACATACCCCTGTCGCATAAGATGTGAATTTGAACACAAATGTAGTATTTGATATTTGAGGTAGCTTCATGTGCCCTGAATAAATAGCGAATCCTATTATTTTTGTGATACTGAAATCACTGCCTTTCCACTTACATCGCTTTTATACTGGCAGAGTTCACTTTGGCTGGCCTCTTGACTCTGAAGTTCCATGTACCTTTGACAGCAAAGTATAACACTTGAGGAAAATTGTGTCTCCAACTCTGGTCACACAAGACTAGCGTTACCAAGGGACTTCACCTAATTTAACAGTTGCCCTAGATGCTTGTGCTTCATACAGTGCATTCTTATGAGATCAGCGGAGACACAGTTTAACACATGCGCAGATGCAGAAGTATGAAATAATCACAGGAATGTGTGTATAAAGACATAAGAGTATTGGGGAGAAATCTAAGTGTATTAATCAGATTTCTCATAATTAGATAACTGCTGTTATCTGATAAATCATATCACATTATACTGTTTACATGACCGCTTGAATAATCTGGTAATTCCAGAAATCGGATAATGACTTGATTTTTAGTGTGCATGTAAAATGGGCTCAATAGTGACGTCGACATAGTAGTTCTAGACAGCAATTCAATCACAGTCTTTGTGAGCCAGCACCTAGTGACTGTCATTGGTATTACACTTTAAGATACTCATTGGCATTTAAAACAGAATAAAGTAAGATCTCAAAATACAACAACTTTTTAGATAGATTACGTATACTTAAGTGTTTCATAATCTTGGTAAGTTCATAATAATAATAATTATAATAGAGGGTATGCATGTGACATCACAGTAGCAGAAGTCACTGCGGTTACGCCCACTGAGTGGCAGAAAGAGGAAGATGAGTGGCAGCACTGGCTTCAATACCGTATAAACTTCAGAACAATATTAAATAAAAATGGGGAGGAGCTGTTGTGTGATCGATTGTATGAACAGGTTTGAAAAGCAGACAGAGCTATCATTTTACGGGCAAGAAAAGAGAAGCAGATAGATCCACAAATCCAGGTTTCGTTGCCTGGATTTGTGGATCCCGTTTTGTCTCAGGTAACATTAATTTATGCTGTGTTTTTGGGTAAAATCATACCTTAAATTACGTATTGTTATGGCTAACGTTACTTCTTAGTAAAGTTCTTGTTAGCATCTTTTATGGTTTTTGTCTTCATTTGTGTGATTCTGAACCTTGTGCTCTACATGATTTGTAAACTAACTTAAACTGAGGCTAACCCAGTTTTTCAGATACGGGGTTACTGGAGCACAAAGCCACGATGGCGTGTCACTACGAGAATAAAGTCATAAATAAAGTATTGAGATAAAACCCGTAATTTTATGAGAATAAAGTCAAATGCAAAAAGTGTCATAATTTTAGGAGAATAAAGTCAAATGCAAAAAGTGTCATAATTTAAGGAGAATAAAGTCATAATATTTCAAGAATAAAGCTATAACCTAACGAGAATAACGTAATTTAAAATCAGGTGGGAAAAATATCATAATTTACAGGAATAAAGTCGTATCCTGCTCGTATTATCAATGTTGTATAAAGTATTTGATATGAACCAGACTTAAATATCCTCATTTATATATTCACTGGGGTCAGTCCACTGTTTACTGTAGATGGACTTTGGATCAGCTGGTTCTGCTCTAGTTTTGGACCCTGGTTGTCAGTAATGATGAAACCATGTATACGTGTTTGTTACAGGTAAAAAAGCCATGATCCTCTACACCCTGGATGTAAGGATACACGATTTCTTTGGTAGCTTGTACAGATCAATGTTGAGTCCCGCTGTCCTTAATTTCATTTCATATTCCACATTTATTCCAGTCTCACTGTGTTTACTGCTACACTCTGTTGTGTTGAGCGAGGTTTTTGCCACTCAGTCCAACTTAGAGGGGCGTGGCCCGGGGGGGAAGTGACATAAATGCATACCCTCTATAATAATAATAATAATAATAATAATAATAATAATAATAATAATAATAATAATAATAATAATAATAATAATAATAATAAACATGTTGCCATTCACCTCTCTTGTTTATTTGCAGCTTTTACTGTTGGTTAAACTACTGTTTCACTTGAGATATTTTCCTCATATTATCTAACAAGATAATTTATTAAGACACAACGAACAAGTCCTCCATCCAGTATCACATACACAATTCTTTGTCTGAAGATGTATATTCAGTGCCAAAGCAGGAAGTAAAGATGATCATTTTTGTTATTTGTGTAAATAACATTTACAAAGACGAAGCGGAGCCATTTTGGTGTAATGGAGAGCATTCTACATGGAAAGAACTGACATCATTTATCTACTTCTATTCATCTAAGGATCAACCCTGACAAATCTTGAGTCTTAGTTCAGCTTCATTCTTTCCTCCTTCCTATCAATCTACTTCCACAACAATGTCCATATCTAATATGGGTATGAACTTTCTGAGTGTTCATTAACCTGTCAATCTATCAAGACAATCCATTCCTTCAACAACCAGCCTCTTTTTCTTCCACCCACTACATGATACTGAAAAGTGCTCTTCAAAATGGATATAAGCATAATGCTCGAGAAGTGAAGCCTGATCAACTGCTAAGAATATTGCTTATTTTATAAATGTGCATACACAGCATTAAAATCCCCTATTTATGTAGATGAAAATATTTAGTTAAAAGGAAAACTAGGTTCAGATTCAGTGTTTGTCCAGAAGTATATGAAAATATGGAGCAGTTTTTCACTAACATGATACCCTAATTTGGGGCAGGTGAATGAAAAAACTGCAAGACAACTATGCACACCAGGTCCAGTTTATATTTCCCTCTTCACCATGTTCGAGCAACATTTTGGAACGAGTCAAGGGGATGCTCACCCCACGCCTTAAGAAGAAGGAGGAGGTTTGGTTTAGAATTAATATTAAATTTTTCTGTCAAAATCTGCTGAAATCAAGCTCCAATCCAAAGTTGTTTTCCCAGCACAAAGATTCCACAGGGCAGTGTGAGCATTTATACAAACCCATAAAATGCACATTTTTGTTTGAATGTTTCAGACAAAATCAATGTGTGTGTGAATTATCTTAATGCCAGGAACGAGTTTGCTTAGCATATAATGACTTAATGGAAAATGGAAAAATCCAAAGTTCAAAGTAGCAACTTCCAACATCTAATTAAAATGTTGCATGTTGGCTGTTTAACACACAAACAAAAATACAGTAAGAAGGCCCAAAATGAACATTTATATCATTACATGTGGTAGCTATGCAGGTGAATGCATGCATGTTTTACTTTACTGTTTGTGTACTGATTAAGAACGATTTTTAATATAGTAAGTAGTGAGCTTTCAAGGTGCTAACAGCTACATCTAAGAACTTTAGACAGTTACTTTCCACTTATGCTATGCCAGCTTTATCTTGAGTGTTATGTATCATTTCATGTACTGCTTACCTGCAGATATGTGAATTGTGTACAAAGTTTGCTGATTAAAGCTAGTGTAGTGTAGTGAAAATATGTTCTGCCGGTGTGCTGTGTTGCTGTCTATAGCAGAAAGACTAAAATAATGAGTTTAAGACATATGCTGAATATAAGGTAACTGTTTCTGAACCCCTAGTCTGTGAGTTATGCCATTACAGAAACATGCATGTCCTTCCACTTCTCTGCCTCTTCTACACTGTATGTGTTAAACAAAATCTGTTGTGAGTGCATACTGAATGCATTTGCATGTATAGTGTGCTCTTCTTGTATTATTTCTTTACAAGCCTTGGACAGATCAATTCAGCAAAACAATTTTGCAAAAACACATTTAAGACAAAATAGCTTTTGATCATTGCAGCAAATTGACGACCTGTTAAATACAGTATAAAAATGGCAAAGTCTCAGGATCAAGGATTGAAGTGACTGTGTAGTTTCACAGCTAACGAAAGCATACATCTGATATGATTCAGTGCCTTGGAAAATATTTACTGTATAAAGCCACAGGTGTAGGAATACACAAGACAACAGACTGTACAAACAGTAAAAATATATCTTTGAGTTTGACGTTTACACCCAAAGCTTATTTGATATGGTTTGTGTGAGGGTCTGGTTTTTAATTTGCAGTTATGGTTTAAAGATTAATTTAACATAAATGTAAACATTTTAAAGTAATTTCTTCTTGTGAAGTTTTACAAGCCTGAGACACTGCAGTCAATTTTTATCTAAATTTGTTGCAGAGTGATTTACCTGTAAAACTGAGAAATAGAGTCTAGAAGCTCACAAAACACATTAATTGTATGTTGTTCTTCAGTAAAGACACCGTAACTCCACCGATCAGTGAGGACGTGTGTTCCCGAGGAGGAGAAGGTGAGGAGCAGCAGGAAGAACGGGGAGTTTTGGTGTGGGTGTAGACAAGATGAGCCACCAATGAGAAAAGAGAGCAGTTTCTGATGTCATAGCAGATGACAGGCAGCGTGTGATCAGGTAGGGCACAGAGGGCAGGAAACAAGGCAAGCTGTCCAAAGAGAGGAGGTAAGAGGGTCCACACAGCATTAAAGTGTCTGTCTCACATCTCAATGTGAGCTTCTTTGGCTGGTGGTGTGTCTTTTAAGGAGCCAGAGATGGTGTAGAATCTGCCGGGAGACGGAAACGAGAGAAGAAAGTCGTCAGCAAAGTAGAAACTGTAATTTTTTTGTAAATCATGCAACCATGCTACTTCACAATGAAGAGCGCAACATCTCTATGTATTTACTGACACCAGGAAATTCAATCAATCAATCAATCAATCAATCAATCAATC
>JAPTMW010000012.1:9436015-9448267 GCA_029822955.1 Ostorhinchus angustatus | reverse complement strand
TACTGTGGCAGCAGGGTGACAGGTTACCAGACTACACATGATATAATGAGGCCGCCGGTTGGCTCTGTGGTAACAGAAAAATGAGAAAGTAGTCCATAAATATGTATAGTAGATACTGTAGAAAAAAATTATACTGCATTTTAAAGTATTGTTTATCATGTAAACGCCTCACAAATGAATGATCATTCAAACCTCAATATGTTTCAGATTCTGTTGTAAAATCCAGCTGATCAGTTACCTCACTGAAAGAATGATGTCATGTCCCTGAGAAATACTAGTCAACGTTAACAAATAAAATATTTAATATGTGTAAAGAAGAAAATATATAGAATGAGGGGGAAACTACAACAAAAGAACAAAGAAAAAAACCATGAAATGGTTGTTATGTTGGTCATAATGACTGATATTTTCCTAATAGTCATTTAACTCCATATAAATGCTTTGCTCTATGATATTTCTTGGTTAAATGTAGATTTTTTAGAAATTTATAGTACGTACTAAAATGTAAATTGCATTTTTCGGCTAAAAAGAAAATCCTTTACCCTAAACTAAATTTTTATTATGCTCATTGCCTTCTGGGAAGGTTCTATATACTGATGTGTGAAGCCTCTGCACCTATTCACAACCTTTCAGTGATTAAAAAAATAGATGAAGCATTACCAGCTTCCTGCTGCGTAGTTCAGTCATATCTAGAGATGAATCTTTTTAGAGATGGTTTTATTATTGATGTTGCCCACCTGAGCCCTTAAAAGGAAACACACACTAAAGTTTTAGCTAAACACATCAAGGTTTCTAATAAAATAAGCATAGTTGCATTATAATAATGATAATAAGGAGCAGCCAGGATTTAAAGAGTGCTTATTTTTATACAAAGTTCTTTTTGATAGAAGGGGCAGCAATCAACATTTATCTGTTTTTATCAAAGTATTGAAATAAAGTCATTATTAAGAGGCAGCAATGTGATTCCTGTCTCAATTTCCAATGATTTTTTTTTGTCTTTTTCATTTCAGCAAAGAAAATTATTATTAAAAAGGTATTTCTCTTAAAGGGATGATTGGAATAACCTTTGACCTCTGTAGAAGTCTTCCTATGTCCAGAACAATGTGTACTGGGCTTCTGATTTTCACTCGAATCATTTAAATTATTCAATTAAAGAACTAACTGTGAAAAGAATGTTTTTATCTCACTTGTTGTTCATAGGGTTTTTTTGAGAAAGAATCTTACAAATGGTGACAGATGCTCCATCAGCCTAACGTAAAATCCAGCGTAAACCCCAGACATCCTCAGGTTGGACTAATCAGTGGATGATGCAGTAGCTCTGGTAACGCATCACCATGAGGGATGGCTAAAGGTGGGAGTTCAACACTCGCGTCACCACAGTCAGGTGACTCGGTAGGCCTCAGCCAATTATTCAAGAAGGCTCATCAATTAATCACTGCGACACACAAGCAACCAGCAAGGCCAGGGGCCTTTTGGCCCCAGCAAACTGGGCAACTAGCCTGCAGCTGAATTAGTCAAATCACCAGACAACATCAATCCTACACATCCTAAGAACTGGTTTTAATATTGATGGACACTATGGCGCTGTTACTGCACATTTGATGCTGTTTTTTGAGTTGAACAGGGCCAACCAGCACTGAATACTGAAGGCACAGAGGAATAATATCAGAGAAAAAAGAAAGCAGTATAGTGGCCAATATTGACTTGAATTACAAAAACACATCTTTGTTGTTATGGTACCCTCTACAGTTCCAGTTACATATCAGCTGTTGTCAGACAATATTGGCTGATATTATTGTTTCAACTGATTTATTATACAGACTCCAGTGTTTAGTCACTTGTGTTGAATTATAATATACGGTAAATAACTTGGATTAGAGAAATGCTCTCTCTGCTGTTTTCCAAATAACTGTAGAGTATATAGTTTAAGTTTTATACATGGGTAAAAGTACCTAAGTGTATGGGTACAAATCACAAACAAATTATGAATGGGTGATGAAAAATCCTGAACTCTGCATGAAATCTGTGGCCATCAGTTCTGTGTAAATAATTCAGGTTGGGGTGATTAAGTCACCCAGTGAGTGACAGATGTAGGATTAACATGCTGGCCCCTGGTTGTGCTGAGCTCAGGCGTTGGGTCTCAACACAAACTGACACTGGGATCACAGAGGCTATGCAGGAAGCATTTGCCAAGTTTGATTATGTAACATGGCCCGGACAGTGTATGTTAGGCCTTGTGTGACGACTTGGTTTCACATACAGAAAGTAAAAGTTAGGCTTTCAGGATTAGTGGTCAGCACTCAGCTGTGGAAATGAGTGTGAAACACATGTAAGCATTATAGATTTCTCATTAGTTCAGCACGCACTGTGGAACGCAGAATTTGACTTTGAGCCATGTTTTGAAAGCTGTGAAGTGAAGTGATTGACTCTCATAGTAGGATTGGATGGCAAGAGGTCCTGGATAATTACAGGCATGTCAGGATAGACTGGCCTGCAAGTGAGATAGATGCTTTATAATCCTAAACATGAGCCATGCAGACGGGAAGGGCAGAATATGACTCCAGTTACCAAAATAATTCTCAGCAGGTAGAGTCCCATGCTATTCTTCTGCTAGGTATTTTTGGACATACATGTTTCCATGTTTACTGCGTAGCACGTACTAACTTAACCCAAATGGGATCTGAGAATGAAAGCTGCCATAGACACATTTTATGGAAAACCTTTATCTACAACTAAGCAATAATGTAAAGTAGAGGTGTCTAAAAACAATTTCATATTGTAAATTCATATTGGTGTTTTCTAACCTTGTAATTCCGTACTGGTGCATTAGTAGTTGTCTGTATCCCAGAGCTATGAGTGCCACGGATGCACCACCATCTCCCTTCACACTCATGGCTCCTGCAAATAAAACCTATTAATTACCATATGGAGACTGTTGCCACGTAACCCGCTGGCTGAAAAAAAGCAGCGTGCAGCTGGGGGAACAAACCAGACACGACCAATCTCAACACAGACAGACACACAGACACACAGAAACAGACAGATACATAAATACATGTTTATACATATATACACATATATGTGCATATAAGCACTTAGTTACTTTTTAGAATTCTTTCATACGTCATCATGAAATTTTGTATAAATTACGCAACGCCAAAGTTGACACTCAGGATCCCTTGGGAACGACCCTTCTGTGACTATCAGGGAACAGTTGATTGAGCCAGCTGGGGCCTGGACTAACATTTTTGTTCACATGATGTAAAACAAGCAGCATTATGCTTACTGGAGCCAGTTAAAAGGTGTCAAAGATACAAAGCAGCAGTGGTGGAATATAAGTAAGCAAATGAAGCCACATACCATGCATTTGTGTATTACAACTGAAGTAATCTATACTTGATAGTATTCCAGGACATCTCAGGAACAACTACTGTATACTTTATTCCACATGTTCATTTGTCTGACAGATTTATTAATGACTTTTTTCAGATTACAAATATTCATCTGCCTTCTCCAGATGTGCTGATATTGAATGTTTGTGATAGTGCAGGATTAAGTGTTTCTTTACAGGGGGACAAATTATCCTCCTTCTTCAGCTAAATAACCTCGTTAAAACCACACTTTCGTTGGGTGGAAAATACACGAAGCTTAACAAAGCTGAAAACAGGCCTATTGTCTGAGCTTATAAAAAGTTGACTATTTAGAGACATGTTATTCCCACAGGACAGCGATGCTAGAGACGCATGGTGGTCATGCAATGTTATGTATAAAGAAAATAAATAAACTCAGTCTTAAATATCAGTAAAAACACAATATCCACTAAAATAACAACAATAATAAGTAACAAGTAACAACAATAATAACAATATATTTGACCCTAAAGGACTAACAGGTACACTTTTATTGCATGTTGACTACTTTAAGTGCATTCTCTGGACAGCAGTTACATATTCATTCTTAAAAAAGGTTTTAAATGTGGAACATTTACTTGTAATGGAATATTTTCAGTGTGGATCACTTCTACTACAGTAAAGGATCTGAATACGTCTTCCACCACTGCAAATAAGATGGCCTCACTGTGCCAGCCTGCATATATAGTCCACTTATAATTAATGCTGGAACAAACTCCCTGTAGCCTGGACTCTTGATGACAGTAAAATGAGGGGAAATTGTGTTGAAGGGGCTATATAAAGCTCTTCAGTGTCAAGCCGCATGAGGCTGTGTGGCCAGCACTTTTACTGCTACGAGTATTCCCTATGAGTTCTCATGATAGTGGGACTCAATCAAAGATACTGTAGTTATGATGTTATAACTACACCTTATCTGCCTTGGTGATGCTATCGACTGCAAATGAATGAATATAGACGAAATATAAGCTCATCCCATAGGAATAACAGTATTAAAAAGTAGAGACACTCATCTCATTCCTACTTAATTCAAATCCACTTGATCACCACATATTTGCAAATGCTATATTGCAAAGTATCATAATACAATTAAATTTAACAAACAGACACTCAAGAAAGTAGAACTTAAGGTCATTAATCAGCATGGATTACCGAACGCATGGATTTGTTTATTTCAGACAGCTATGATTAAATCATCAAAACAAGGCTCAGTATGAATATGTGGGAAAAACTCTCATGATGGAAATAAACAAATAGCATTGTCCATGTTTGAGATGTTCTTTACTGCAATTCAGATGGCTTTTCTAAACACTACACTAAACACACAATTCAGACTCTCACACAGACGTAAACTGTACCAAATAAAAGTGCCACTGAGTTAACAAAAAGCACAAACTGATCCTTCTGCAAGTGTGATATAAATGCATCGAATAAGGGAGATGTGGTTTTATCTATTTGTCTGCTGTCCAAATCAAAGAGACACAATAGCCCTGCGCTTCAGCCCACGCCTGTCGTCTTGTGTAACAAGCCAAGAGCCCACTGGTGTTGTCCATTAGCTGTCAACATTTGTACACATTTAAACACCAGAGGGGTACCCTCGTTTGCACCATCCTCCTGTCACCCAGTCAGGTAAACTTGTGTTAAAAATGATATTTTCATTTGCTACACAAAGAAAAGCACATGTATAATGAATAAAATTAAAACTGTGATATGACTAAGCTGCCGTTGACTGTGGCCCATGTATTGACTCTGCCAGACGGCTGGTGTCATCAAACACATTCATTAATTAGAAAAGGAGCATTAATGATGGCTGATTTCAGCTTCATGGTCCTGAAGTTGCGTATACTAGGTCAATGCCACGCTGCACTGACTTAGTGGGACACTTGAATATCATGTTGTTGTTATTCATATTTTCGGTAACACCTGTGCTTTTCTTGTTGTGAATAAGATCTAATGCTATTGGTTGTTCAAAACATGAGTAACCAGTTTGTAGTACAATTTGATAGCTTGTGGGTGAAACTCCAATGTGTAATTGTTCACCTAAGTAATAGTAGCTGGTTACTCATCGAGGTTATCTTGTGCCACTGGCGGAAGGACACTTGCAAACTTGACACACGCAAATAGGTGTTTGTACTTGGCTTCTTAACAGTGTAATCAGGAAAAATCAGGGGATCTGTGTGTGGAAATGCAATATACTATCAATAATTATGTTTTTGCTATAATAATGACCTGAAAATTGGCATTGCTGTGGTCCTTTTCCATGAAGTATGCCATGTTTCTACAGTTGCTGCACAGAAAATTTAAATATTTTATTACAGGCCTTTCGCTTTTTTTTCATTTTCAGAGCCAACCACAGGGGATAATTAAGAAACACTTATGCAATCTGAAACCTAAGAACTACAAACCACTACATTTTACACAATTAAAATATCATAACTTTCTTAACACAGCTTTAAACCATTGGAGTACAATTTGGGGTATTTGTGTTGCTTTCATGTATGCGTGTCTAACTTTGTTTTAATTTTGTTATTTTAGTCATTAACAGGGCCCCCTGTCATTGTGTTGTCCTCTCAGAAGACTGTTATTTGGAGCTCTAGTCAGACAAAAGACAAGTGTGCACTGAGAGACACTTCTTTCAATTTCAGTAGGTGCCTTTAGTCTATCCTGATTCATGAAGCATCACGAATGGACAACCTGGGGGGACATGAGGGGGCCACTCTCATTTCCTGGCTCTTCAACAGTGGTAATTACCTCGTGTGCCCAAAGGCCCTTCGTTTATTTAAGAGCAAGAACAAAAGGAGCAAGACAGTGAAGTTGTGTAGAAAGAACAGCAAACACCTGTTGTAACAGATACACAGTTCTACAGCAGCAGAGGCACAAGGCATCGCCTGTTTACTTCTGTTACTCTAAATTATCCACTGCTGACTCGTTGTGCAGACCATACAGGTAGAGCTTTATAGGTTTGTTTGTAATTTTCCATAATGTATTCGATCATTTATACAAAAAAAACAATAAATTTATTCCATATAGTTCTACTAAGTTTTGAAGATTAGCTGCTATTAAGACCAACATAATGGAGCTCACATGTAATTTATGATGCTGAAAGCACAGGTAGACTTACATACAGGAAAATGAAGAACACATCTTTTGAAATCATAGTTTCTGAGCCTTGTGAACAGTGTTACAACTGGTAGACATCTGTTAAGAACTCCTCAGTCTTCAGTTTATCTCAAAGTATTAACATCATGGGACATTTTGACATTGAATAGGAGTAACTATTAACTTCAACTCAAATGAAGATCTCAGATACTTGATAGGTAACACTCTTTGCAAGTGAGCAACACTATTGATCTGTCAATCTGTCATACAACTGCAGTCAGATGTCAACAAACTTCTGGATCCCAGCACATCACTGACTCCTCCATAAACTTCATGCAAGCCAACATGCATATGCAGATCGTACATAGCTTCAGTTTAAGGAAGAACAGTATGACTTGGAACTGGTATGAATGCGTCCTTCTCTAAAATGTAATAGACTCATCTCTGAACCACATCCTTCCTTCCACCATTTTCACACACATCAGGGCAGTAGTTTTATAATCCTGCTGTCAGACGGACAGACAAACAAACTAATGATAACGAAAACATAACCTCCTTGATGGAGGTAATAAGAGTCAGCAAATCTGGGTCTGTCCCAGCAGTGAAGTCATGAGAACAGACACAAATCTGTGACTACAGTCTCTCTGGTCTCCCCAGGGGTGGACTCAAATCTGTCAGCACCCCTCTCTAATGCAGTTCTCAGTGGAAAGAAACAGGGATCCTTCTCCCCAAATACACACAAACACACACGCATACACACACACACACATCTCACTCCCCTGTCACCCCTCAATCCCTTTTCCTACCTCAACTATGCCAGTGTGCATGGGTCATCTTTTGCTGGCTGGCACCTCTCCATCTCAGGACACAGACCTTGCTCTACGCAGCACAGCGTCTCCAGTGTCAGGCAGAATGAAGGTCTTTGTTTTCTGCAGACTCAATGAACAACTTTTGCCCCCACAAGTAGTTGGTTGATTGTGATATGGTGAGCAGTATCCCTTCTAATGTAACACAGACCTGAGTGAAAAAAATATATATAAAGGAGACAAAGGATGACTGAGTCGATTTTTTTTATATAATTACACCACTCTCAGTAGTCTCAAACTCCTTTTGTGAATAACTACAGTGGAATTTATTGTATTTTCTTTTTGTCTTTCCTAATAAAAGTGCTGAACCAGTCCATTGCATTTTACTGTCTCTGGCAATTTTTCGTTTCTGTCTGTCGGGTACAATTTGAAAGAGAAATATTAACACAACTGTTACTTTTCATCACTATGGTGAAACACAATAGACATAAATAGTTTTTAAAAGGACTGAACTGACAAACAGATGAAACTGTTATGAGACAGTGAATCATACATGAGTGGCTAGTTACATAAGTGAAATGTTTTCACTGCTTCCCATGTACCAAGCAAGTGTTACACATTAATACACAACAAAATGAAGAAATAAAACAAGCTAATAAACTCTTAAAATCAGCACAAACAATATCAATCTTAAGGTCTGTGTTTCCTTGTGGTAGCTAGGCTAGTGATGTTTCGCAGCAAAAAAAAACCCAAAAAAAACAAACTCTGTTCTATGTACGCACTAATTTATTGTGGAGTGTTTTTTTAACCTTCTCGTCCTGACTTTACAAACACTTTAAAGAAAGTACCAGAACAGTACATTTGCAAAGTGCGACATCTTGTGATACCAGTAAATCATTGCGGCGCGTTGAGGCTCATCCTGTCTTCCTGGTTACAACCAATCAGAAGCGGGAATACTGAGACGTCACCAAATCAACCAATGACCGCTTACATCTTTTACAGCAAAAAAATGGCGTCGTCTGCATTGTGAGGCGAAGTGTCTGTAAACAAATATTTTTCTATTTTAAAGCACTAAATTCGTAATGTAAGTATTACTGTACCTGACAACACAATTTACCTGGAATTAATTTATTTGCTGTTGTATTTTTGTGTTTCTTGGTAGGGAAATGCATTTTTATCTCAGTAAGTGAATGACAATAGTAGCTACCGGCTAACATCTGCCGGCCGTATACTGAATAAGATGAAGTAAGCTAACGCTAATCTACTCTAAGAAGCTTCTCTATAAATCCTACTTAAGTTAAAATGGTCGTGTTTTGATATTTATGAATTCGCACTGTTGCTTTATCCAGGATGAAGGTGGTCAATTTAAAGCAAGCCATTCTGCAGGCTTGGAAGGAGCGCTGGAGTGACTACCAGTGGGCAATCAACATAAAGAAAAACTTTCCAAAAGGAGCAACATGGGACTACCTAAACCTTGCAGGTTAGCAAAAAATATTAAATTTCCCCAGCCATTACACTAATGATTTGATTGCACATTTTAAGTGTGATTTCCTGTGTTTTTTTCTGCTTGATATTATATATCTTCTGTCAACACCAGAGGCCTTGATGGAGCAAGCTTTGATTGGTCCCTCTCCTAACCCCCTTATTCTTTCTTACCTCAAGTATGCTATAAGTTCCCAGGTATGATAAAAGATATTATCGTTAAGTATAACTGAGTGGTATGTCAAAAAGTTATTATGACATGATGATGTCATTGTTTGCCTCTCTAGATGGTGTCTTATTCCAGTGTGCTCACAGCCATCAGCAAGGTAAATTTAGATACATTCATCCTTTGTTTAACCTTGAATATACTGTAGTAGTGACCTCATTAACATTATACCTCAAAAATAATGTGAAACACTGACACTGTAACATATTTGTTAATAAACCCAAACATTTATTGAAGGAATTAATGGAATCTGGATGACAACGAGAGCACAAAAAATAATTGGTTATTGTATATTAAAAAACTGAGCAAAGCAAAATTATAATGTCTTGTATTTTAAAGAAGGAATGAATATTTTATTCTCACAGTTTGATGATTTTTCACGAGAGCTGTGTGTCAAATCCCTATTGGAGATTATGGACATGTTTTGCCATCGTCTCAGGTTTGATGAATCATATTTTCTAAATATGTATGCATGTCTTTGCTTCTCTCAGATTTGTAAAGTTTCTCCTGCTAAAACTTTAATAAGTGTTAAATAATCTTTAACAAGTTTTATTTAGTTTTTCTAAGTTATTGTAGCTTTTTAAAATCTGCATATTGTTTGTTTTGTTGTACTGGTAATGTAAAATAACTTTTGCTGCTTACTGCGTCTCATCTCTGACTACTGAAGTTGTCATGGGAAAGCAGAGGAATGCATTGGGCTGTGTCGAGCCCTACTTGGGGTGATGGTGTGGCTGCTTCAGGGATGTGCTTTCTACTGTGAAAGACTGAGGGAACTGGGTCCATCAACCAGTGTGGAGGCCATTCTAAGAGCCTGTCAGGAGAGGCTGCACAATCTGATAAACAGTACCAAGAACAGAGCACTGGTGCACATTGCTCGGCTAGAGGAGCAAGGTATTAGGATTGGGTACTTGTATGGATATATGTGTAGTAGTATTCTGATTAATAATAACAATAGTTCTGCATTCACAAAGCATTGTTTTTTCCCCAATTATAATGGTTTGAGAAAGCTTAGTAGAGAGATTTATTTTACACATTTTACTTCATCTTGTAAGTATTTGTGCCTAATATAATTATAGAAAGCATGTTCTTATTTTCATATTCAGGCTCATGGAGCAATGTGGAGCAGGCAGTGCTCAAAGTGACAGAAGGCCTCAGCAGTGTTCCTAACCAGACCATGAGGACTAAACTAGAAGAGAGCTTGTCACTGGTGAAAAGGTGAGTGTCAGGATTGAACTGTGGTGTAACACAACATTACTATGCTTTGGGCATCAACAACAGCATCACATTCAAACTGACATGCCTATTCTTTTTCTCGTTCTCAGTATTCCCCAAATGCTGTCGGTGCAGTGTGACCCTCCAGTCCACGCCTCCTTCCCATCTGTCCATGCTTTCATCATGCTGGAAGGCACCATGAATTTGACAGGCGAGACACAGCCTCTGGTGGAGCAGCTGATGATGATCAAGAGAATGCAGGTGAGCCCAACTTGCGGAGAAATGAAATATTAAATTTACCTTAGACAGCATAAGACCAGCACTTTCAGTGTTTAGGGTGATTTCAAAGTAATTTGTTAAGACTTTGTAAATTATAGCATGTCAATAAAACCAGTTTCCTGCTCCACTCACAGACTAGTTATCTCATTGTTTATTTTAGCCCACCATCTAATTTTTGCTTTTTCTGTCACAGCAAATTCCTGCTCCGCTTTTTGTGTTGGAGATCTGGAAGGCCTGCTTCACTGGCCTCATTGAGTCACCAGAGGGCACAGAGGAGCTCAAATGGACAGCTTTCACATTCCTCAAAGTATTGTCTTCTCACACTTTTTTCACCTATGCACATGCCACATTTAGAACTTTGTCATTAGTTTTGTGTTTTTCTTGTCCCATAGATCCCGCAAGTTTTGCTCCGACTTAAAAAGTATCCTCAAGCAGACAAAGGACAGGTAAAATGTTTTATTTACCGAGTGTACAGATGCTCAACACTTAGCACTTCAATACTTGAACATTGTGGACATGCAACAAATATGGCACCATTAGAAAAAATCTGAAATTGATTTATTACATTACTGGTTTTCAAAGGTCCTTAAAAGAAGAACAACAAGAAGAATTTTAGGCCTTAAAATGTTAAAATGATTTTGACACCTTAAAAATTGGTTGGATTTTGGGGCTGAAACCTGTTGCAAATAATGAATTTGTAGCTATGCAGTATGAGTGTAAAGACACAGAAGTTGCAAGGGAAGTCAGAAGAAAACATAAAGCTGTTATTCTCTGGCTTAAAGTATAATAAAATAACTAAATGTGATGTATATACTTTCCAGGACTTCATGGAGGATGTGAATATTGCATTCCAATATTTGCTCAAGCTCACACCACTGCTAGATAAAGCAGATCAGCGATGCAAGTAAGCACCCCAGACACTTGCAATAACTAGTTTTGTTGTCTGTGCAGTCATGGTTTTTGAAGCCGATCTAAATGCCACACTGTCATATGCATCTTATCTTCTTTACATAGCTGTGACTGCCTTGGCATGCTGCTACAGGAATGCAATAAGCTGGGCCTGCTGTCAGAGACCAACACTGCCAGCCTCACAGCGAAACGGTGAGATGTCCTGTCTCCAACATCAAGCGGAACGCCCCTGTGTTCTGGCTTTATTCATGAATTTCTGAACTCTTGTGTTCAATATAACTATGGTTTCATTTGTTCACCATATTCACACAGTATCATGTACTCTGTTCCCGTGCCCCTTCCCCCTTTCTGTTTGTCTCTCATCTGCACCCACAACACATGTTCCCGTCCCCCCTCCTGCTGCACACTTGATTTAGGACGGAGGACAGGGAGTATGCACCAAGGCTAAAAACAGCAGAAAATGCCAACATCCAACCCAACCCAGGTCTCATTCTAAGAGCAGAGCCCACTGTGACAAATATCCTGAAGGTAGAGCGTCATAACCTAATCTTCACTGTCTCAGGCTCACTTTCTCAGACATGGATTAAGCCCCTTTTTTCAATTTGAGATCTTCAATGAAATTTTATTTTTGTCTCAGGAGAGGATTAATTCATGTCTGGGAAACTGGAATATTATAGTGCAAATATAAACAGTCAGATTAAGTAATGGATTTAAATTTAATTACACTCTAATGCTTACAGTAAAGATGCCTCACCTAGTTAGTATTTATTGAAATGATTGTGAGAGAATGTTTGTTTGAAGAGTAACTGTTTATGAAAACAAGTAAATAGAT
>JAPTMW010000012.1:9220493-9232142 GCA_029822955.1 Ostorhinchus angustatus | reverse complement strand
TTGTTTATGCACAGTTGTTCCTGTGCAATGGCGCTTCTTCGTCTCCCTACAAGCTGGACAGAGATGAATTGTCAGTACTTGACACTGTTGTTTTTAACTCAGACTCGGTCTTATTTTGTCTTGCTAGAGCAGCTTTATATTTCTTTGATTTTTTTTTTCTTTATTTAGATTAGACTGCTTTAGTTTTCCTTGCAACTCAAATTGCTTTCAGGCATTTGTTTTTAAGGGGCTTCCTGACACTTCTACGTTCTGATTTAACAATTTGATTTGTCAGATTTACCAAAACCCGTACATGCTGAGAGTTATGGTTCACTGAACTACTTCAAGCTCTGTTGATATGCTATGCTGCTGAGCTCATTTATTGTAATGTATTTCAATACCAATATTTTGTGTGGCATCTTAACTTCCTCACCAGGAATAGCAGAACTTGACTTGTATATTAGTTTTTATTTTGAGTGTGCTAAGAGTTGTTCCCTTGTACATTAACCCCCTCAGCCATTGTTTTATCTTTGGTTATGCTTGTAAACAGGGACTTTCTGCCTCTACAGTCAAAGACCAGTGAAATGTGCCAGCACGTGACAGGGAGTGGGCGCTGTCTCACCATCCAAGCTGACATAAATTGCTTCCTGTTTTTGCTTTCAGCCGTGCTCCCCCCAACCTCAACCAGTGGGTCTGACATCTTTCCATCCACGCTTCCATCTTTTGTTGTTCCTCTTTTTTTCTGTCTATCTCTTCCTCTGTCTCGCCATCCTGGGTCCCACGCCCTTCTTTTTGGCCTTGTCTGACCCCTTTCTTCCTCCTTACAACTCCACACTGACTGGACCGTCACACAAATGCATACATCGTGTAAAGATAAATAACCCACTTCCTTGACAAAACTGCAAGTGCGTACATCTTTCCCTACTTCTTATGGTCATAAACATTCTTGTCGCCATCGTACCAACTAAGTTTAATGCACTTACTGACCTTACCAGACAAAAGGGCTGCTAATATGCAGTAGATTACTCAAGAAATAACATGTAGATGCCAAGATGCATTGTATTAATGTGCAAAAGTGATGCAGTCATGTGTTTCACTGTTGGTAATGGAACTTGTTTTTGTCATAATTCACAGAAATGTGCATGTGTTACTGGAAAACCGAGTGTATTTCACTTTTGCATTATTGTGGGGCTCATTTAGATTTAGCTCTTTTCCCACAAGTGCTTGACTTAATGCCCACAAGTTTACCAATCCTGTTTACTGTGTTTTTATGTGGTGGTGCTCATTTTTACAATACCCATAATCCACAGCATAACAAAGTGCCACTTGTAAAGTGTTGCTTTATTAAAACTATGCCTTGTGCTGTTTTATGTGCTGTTTCGAGTGAATTGGTGTTAATTTGCTAAGGGTCATAAATTAAACTTTCTTTTATAACTTGCTTTGTAAAGTTTGGTGTCTTAAAGCTGTTTTGGAACGGAGTAAGTACTTGAAGTATGGAGTCTGTGAGCACTGAGATTGATGAAGCGACCTCCCTGGATTTGGGTGTTGCTACAAAGCACCACCCGATATTGTACGCAGAAAACCCCAGCCACTCAAGGCGAGAGGGCGTAGCTAACAGTACTGAGCAGTCTGCAGTTCCTCTTTGGGGCGCCTCCTGACAGGAACTTGGCAGCAAGGAAACATAAACAAATTCCCTGTGGTGGGCTGGCAGGCTGGGCGGCGCGGCTCCCCCTGTTACCATACATGCACAGCACAGCCGGGCTGAGGCGAGCCCGCTCAGCTCAGCACCCACAAGCTGTGAGAAATAGATCTTAAAGGGACAGGTGCCGCCCTGTGCACCTTAAAGGGGCACATGCACAGTCTGCATCTGCAGTCCTCCTTGTAGTTGTCACAGTTGCATAAGCCAACATTTTTCTTTCCACAGTATTGTTTCAGACTGACATTGATGGGTTTTATTCTTGCTGCACTGACCCCACGGAGCAGGACCATTCAAAGGCCACTGCTGCTGCTAGTGGCCCCGAAACAGTTGGTTGTGCTGAGGTGGCAAAAAACCTGTAGTGGTGATGATGTAACAGGGGAGTTTGGGGAGTTACAATGTATGTAATTTAGTGTAGGAGAGAGAGGGTGTGGTGGGCATAACAACGGTGATACACACATATATGATGTGCAGCATTGTCACACATGGAGGTAAAACATTCAGTGCATACATGCTTAGTTACCCATGTAGTATGTGTGCACCCTGAGACTCATAGACTTGCAGTTTTCTCCCTTTCTCTCTTGCTCTCCAAACACAGTAGTGTATTGTGCTGCTTGACCTGGTCCAAGTCCAAAGGCAAAAGAGAACCCAGATTGCTGAAACAGAGGCCCTGCTACTAACAGGCCAGCCCTGCTGTAGTTGTTATAGCCTGCTATGGCCTTCCAAACCAATGGGGACTGCCAGCTGAGCCCAGACTGTGTGTGCACATGCGTGTGTGCGTGTGTGTGTGTGTGTGTGTGTGTGTATGTATGTGTGTCTTTTTGATCAGCCACAGAAGGGTTTTTGGACAGAAATTGCAGGAGCCGACATAGCACTTCAGTCCAATTTCATAAGCACTGGTAAAGGCATTTGACTCACTTTTAATAGTCCTTCGTCGCCACAACATCAACCAAAGGCACTATTTTCAACCGTCCTTAAATGGCAGTGCTGGTGAATATGGGCCACAGAGAAAGTGGACAGCTCTGAGTCGGTCTGAACGTAACATAAGCAAAACTATCAGTTTAATGATGATGATGATGGATACAAGTGTCAACTCACAGTTTGTCTTATTGGTCTTATTATCGATACTTTGATGTTCAGCACCTTGACGGGTGTGGTATGGTTACAAGTACTGTATATGCATACATTTTTTAAACATGTATATCATGCAGTGTATTTTTTCTTAATTTATAGTGATGTACTGATTATTCAACTGATGAACTGGAGTCTTGGACATGTTTGATTTTGTACTGAACAAGTGTTTGTGCCAGCACTCATTTCAGCAGTCTGTTATATTAATTACTACTGATATAAAAGTCATACGGGGATACCTGTGCACAATGACTGACAGTATGGTGTATCCTGATTTACTGCTTTGGGTTTGGAGTGTCTTAAATTTCCTACTCATCTCATTCCAAATCGGCCAGTACCACAGTAGTTATAGTATTTTACAGGATTATAGGTTGTTGTTACCAGATGCAGTTTTAGTATGGAGGCAAAACTTGTCTTTTCTGTCCCATTTTAATGAAGAGATCTGAAAAAATTACAGTCTGTGTATCTTGATTTATTTATTTGCTTTCTTAGCTAATCTGAAACGATTTTGTGCTCACTTTTATGGCTCCAACCCACAAGTACTTTGGGCTGTAAGATTACACTGGACCAAGTGCAAGCCTCTGTGCAAAATCATCACAATCTGAAGATCATGTAAAGCAGGAAGTGGAAGAGGATTATGTCACTGCAAGGCATTTTGTAGAAGCAACAATTCTGTCATTTCCCCAAATGTGTGTTTTTAGTGTGTGTGTGTGTGTGTGTGTGTGTGTGTGTGTAGGAGAGGGAGAATAGGACAGCTAGAGCTCCCTGTGAGCAGCAGAGGGGTTGAGGGAGGAGAGGGGGAGGAGAAGGGGGTGACAGAAAGTCTTAGGATCAAGCTGTTCCACTGACAGAGCACAGTACAGGCAACTCTGTTGACACTGCAATGCACGGGAGGGAGGGGGAGAGAGAGAGAGAGAGAGAGAGAGAGAGAGACAGACAGAAAGAGAGAGAGAGAGAGACAGAGAGAGAGACAAAGAAGAAGAGAAAAAAGAAGAGATGGAAAGTTGAGTTGGAAAGTCAGAATCATCTCCCACCGGAAGATTGTAGATGAGGACAATCAAAATTGGTGGGTGAGAGAGGGAGATGAAGATGAGCTCCCAGTGTGGCAGCAGATCTCCTGGGAAGCCATTAGTCGGTGTGTGCACATGTGAGTTAGTAAGAGCGTGTACAGTACGTGATGTTCTCAGTAACTCAGTGTATTATAAAGCTGGTATTGATACACGTGCATGTCCATGTATTATGTGTCCACTGGAGACACCTGAAGTAAAACCTCCCACCAATGAGGTAAAGAAGACCCCATCAGCAGTCCCAGATGTATCTCCACCCCCTCCCCTCCCAGGTCCCAGTAGGCACATCTCTGTAATGGTCCCTTATTGATCCTGAGGCCTCCTTGTCCACACTCAATGCCCATCGATCGGCACCTCGCAAAGAGTCTCAGAGGGCTGCTTCACATCCTGCGGCTTCTGCCAGTGGTGTGGATAGTGTGTGCGGTGTGCGTGCATGTGTAAAACATCGCTTAGTTCATATTTTTGCTGAAAGAACCCATGTCTGCATGTCCGCATGCTCATACTGGAAGCGGGTCTTTGTCGTCATGTGATGGAGAGCGATGTCTTTCTGCTTTTCGTAGTCTGACCTTCATTGGAATCGCCCTGTTGCTCCCTGAAGAGAAGGCCTCGCTCTCATTAAACCATAAAGTGCACAGGCCTCCATGTCGAAAACCATGCAGCATAAAGACATAAACACCCAACATAAAGAGGACTCGCTCGGCCACTCTGCTGTCTCCCACAAGAGAGACAAGACAGAAAAAGAAGAAAAGACTCCCTCGCTTCCCATGTCAGGGAAAAAAAAGCCTGATTAATCAGTCAAGCCACATGAAAACTTTGCTTGTTATTGTTGCTGCTTGATTTATTGAAGGCCTGGATCTGGGTCAGGCACCCCCCTCCCTGTCTCTCTCTCTCTCTCCCTCTCTCTTCTCTTCCTCCTCTCTTACTCTCCCTGCCTTTTTTTTTTTCTACCTAAATAAGGTCCACCCCCCACGTCTCTTCCCTTTGTCTCTCATCTGGTTTTCTGTTTTTGTTAAAGGACAGTTGATTAATGGTGCCACAGACAAAGCCCGCTCTCTGCTCGCAGCCTGAGCTCTGATAGGACTCTGCTTTAGGTAAACCAAAACACATGTGCTCCGGACGGCCACTGGGAAGGAAACCCTGAGTGGAGAGAGAGGAGAAATTAACGTCAGTAGTTGCTGATGTATTATATAAACTGATATATAACTGGAAAATGTGCAGAGTAAGCAAATGGAAAAAGGAATTGTGTGTAATATGTTCAAATCTGGGTGGACACGATCAGGATGTGTCTATTAACACCACTTGCGGGTAACTCACTTTTTAGTAAAACAAGTCTGTGTCTGTGGATTTATTTCACCTTTAAAGTGATTTTTCTGCTCAGGCCCATCGTCACTTGTCACAGTGTGCAGCTTCGCATATTTACCGATTTCAGTGTAGCAAAGAATCATATCAATGCCTGAGTATTGTTGGCCGCCCGCAGGCTTCTCAGGAATGAGGTCTGTGCTGTTGAGAGTCTTGTAGAAGAAAATTGCCTTATTGAATGATAAAGGAGCATATTATTCCTGAAACTGCATTGAGGCTTTATTGTCAACTGTTTTCATAATGGCAAGGCCTGACACTCGTGTCATAGTTAATGGCTGCACACTAGTCTTTGTGTGTATGTGTGTGTGTGTGTGATTGCTTATTTATATTTGTGTGCAGCAGTGAGTTGTTCTAGTTGACTGCCTAAGGTAAACATGTCCACTCAGGACATATTACTCTAAAGGTATATTGGCTACTAACAATTACAGGTTTGGTTTATAGTCGTGTACTAAATGCAGAAGGGCACTCAGAGCGCCGACGTCCGTCAAGGCCAATAGCCCACTCTTCTCTTCCTTTTGTTGGTCGGTCCCACGGGAAACAAAAACTGTTAACATTAGAGGTGAAGATCTTAGTTTTAGTTCATCATTTGGTGTCAGGTACTGCAAAAATAGTATAGAAGGAAGTAGAATGTAGGGAAGTAGAAGGGAACAGGTAGGTTTTTTAGACATAAGCATAGCTCTGGTGTTACACACTGATGTTACCACTGGTCACAAATGACATTTTACTACTTAGAATTGTAAGTTGTTTTGCAGTGTAAAACAGAATAGACACAAAGATTAGAGGGAAAAGACGCAACTGTGGTACTTCTGAGAATCCCATTCAGTCCATAATAGCAGAAAAATAACTCAGTTGCTGGATAAATTGGTTGCAATCGAGCCATATCATCACTTCTTCCAGTTCGTAGCACTACAAGGTCACTGGTGTAACCAAACAACTCCGCTGTTAAAGAGGGTGTAATTGTTTTAGTGTAATCCTGTTGACAAACTGATGAGTGGGACCTGTTTAATGGTAATACTTGTAAGTCATCTTACATTTGATAAAGCATTTACAGTCCATTCAACAACATGCATTTTTAGTTACGTGCTATGTTAAAACTATGGTTAAAAGTCATGTTTGTACATTTTGGGAACGTTTTAGTCTAATAAAGTTGCTTTTTGAGGTAAAAGAGGGCCCACAGTCACCAGGACCCTGATGAGCTGTTTGGCCAGGTCACTCTCCAACAAAAATACCACCTGCTTTCTGTGATTTTACATCACTCAGAGGAATGTGGAAGCTCTCCTGGCAGGTCTGCTGCAGTCGGGCATGCCTGATGGATTTGTGTCTTCCCCAGCTCTGCTTTGGGATGATCCTGCAGCCTTCCTCCGGGTCTATGAAGGATTAGCTGTGGCATGTGAACAGCCGGAAGAGGAGGCAAACAGGGAGCAGCCAAGCGGTGTCTGTAGCCCTGAAGCTTCACTGCAGAGTTAGCAGAAGACTGTTCTCCATATTGTCCAAACCATCCTCTGTTTTAGAGTAGAACTGAGTTGGCTACTGAGCTGTCCTACAAGAGCAGGACTGGTCCACATATTCATGAATGGATAGAAGGTTGAAGCATTTTGCATGTTTGAAGAAAAAGTGAAAACAAAACCATAAGGAATGTGTCCTTTGGTGCAATTCCCTGAATGTTTGACACAGATTGGTTGATTTCAGAAGGCTGATGAGAAAATGCACCAGGGACTGTTCGCAATAGGCACGACGACTGGGACTTAGGTGGGTGTGTTCTTTTAAAAGGAAAGTGGGCTGTGTTTCTACAGCTCCATAAAGTATGAAGTGAACTACACTTCTCACTTTAGAGTTTCATTCCCAGTGGTGTTTAGAGACAAGAAAAATGATGTCCTCTGCTTCAGCTCCACAGGCAATGAACTGGTGGAGGTGAGCACCACACTAAGATTTTTAATCTTTCTATAAAATACAGAAATAATAGTGGGTTTACACTCTACTTGTTTTGTCTGGACTGAGGTATTTTGCAGCTTGATCAAACGGATCAAACAGCCGAGCCTGAGAATGATGAAAAGAGGTGGTCTCGGCCTGCATCAGCCTGGACCATAGCTTGGTTTGTTTTCCTTTTGTATGGGGTGGCTCAGACTTCTGGACCATTACAAGTAGATATGGCTGTCTGTTATGAGCCCTTCAACAGAAGACAAAAAAGCAAAAGACGGAAAATTCAACAGTTGGATAAAGACTGTGACAAAGTAATATGCTCCGACACATTAAGAATAGTAGTAGAAATAATAATAATAACAATAATAATAGTAATAGATTGGATTTCTATAGAGCTTTTCAAGGCACCCAAAGCTCTATACATTATTGATCCATTATTCATTCACTCTCACATGAACATACATTAATGAAAAATCACACTGAAACATTTCATGTATTTTCTGAGACAATGACAAGGAGAGGATATTAAAGGACAATAGAACAGTGGCCTTGAAGGATAAAGAAACTGCACTGCACTGAAATGGAAAATTCTACAAATTGTCACTGTGCCAACACCAGAAACCTATTCATCAAAACAACAATCAGTGTCAAAGATCAGCTCGCAGGTGTTGACGGCATGATACAGGTATGGCATGCAAAGTTCTTTAGTGCACTTGTAAATTTGCAGCGTGAAACCAAAACTAACATGATTAAATCTATACCATGTGACAAATATATTGGTTCTGGATGTATAAAAAGACATTAGCATTGTCACTGAGCGTAGCAGTGAAAAGTAGGTGTACATTGGACCTAGAATAAATGTTCACCACAGCACTGTTTTCAAAGGTAACTCAGTCTGGGTAGAGCTATAGGTGACATGTCACTTGTTGACACCATGACCTGCCGTGGGGCCTAAACGCCGTATTCCAAACAAACACGATGCGCGGAAGCAAGGATCCAAGTGGCTCATCGTCGCTTTATTAGACTGAGCATGTGTTAATAATTCATGCTCTACTTTCACTGGAAGCAAACCCAAAGGCTCAGCTGTGCCTGTCTGTCTGTATTTGTTGTCGCTGGACATTTAAGCCTTTGCCCATTTTGGACGACAAGTTATTTACTCACTTACACATCCAGCGTCTGCCCCCACCATTCTAGCAGATACGAATGAGCAGATGACGCTATCCTGGCAGAGGCAGAGAACTTCTGAATATACAGTACACACACACACACACGCACACACACGCACACACACTTGTTTTCCTCTGTTCCTCAGCTTGTTTTTCTGTGTCATTTTCCTCCATCTCTACTGTTACTCAACCATGTGTACGTACTACACACCTCCTCTTTCCATCCATCTCCAGGGATCATCTTATTATTTATTTATTTATATATATATTTATATGTTTGTTTGTTCTTCACCCCCCCCCCCGCCCATTGTGCTGGTGTTAGATTCAGTAATGTATGCACATCATGACTTTGATCCCTGTGTGTTGTGTACATTGCATAACCACCCGCTGCTAAGCCTAGAGGTGTACCTCAACTTTTACCTCTTCTCACTCAGTCTCACAGTCCTCTTTTTTTTTTTTTTTTAAGACAACCTCCCATCTTTCATTTGCTTCTTTGGCAGCAATCCAGGTCATCACTTCTTCCCTCCCTCTTTTCTTTCCATCCTCCTTCCTATAACTCTAATACCAAACCTTGAAAGTTGGTGCTGTTGGACCTCTTCCATCTCTTACTTTCTGTCTGTGTATTTTTATTTTGTCACTATGCGGTTCCACTCTTTTTTTTTTTGTGGCTCTTCCTTTATTTCCTCTCCTCTACTCGCCTCTTCTCCCTTTTCTTTCTCTCTCTGCCTCCTGCTCTTGTCTCTCCCAGTGGTCTCATTAGGCATGAAGGAGGCTGCCTGGTGTGTGTATGTGTGAGTGTGTGTGTGTGTGTGTATATGTGTGTTCTCTTAGGCAAAGTCTCACTTGACTGAGCATGCCACTTGCAGTAGCGGGGGTCTGGGCTCCATTATTACCACAAAGCTGTCACAAACAGTATATAAAGTAGCCTCCTGTTGCTGAGTGGTGGGTGAGTGCAGGGTATTCTCTTAACAACAGCAGCTACAGCTACTGATCTGCCTTCCCTGTACTATAGGGAAGCTGCTGTCCCCATACTTTAATGTGAATCTACACATAAATGTATATATATGAACACACGTACCATACCATACCGAGACAAACAGACGTTGTATTTTTCTCTGTGATACTTAAAAATTCCTTTTTTAGCGCTGTCCAATCCTGCCTTGATCTTTAATGCTACAAGATTGATTTCTAGACACCAAACACCCTCTGTGATAAGTCTTCTGAGGGAGATCTGCTGTTGAATTAACTGTGTAACTGATGCTGATGTTACTCTTGTTTTTATATTTTGCAACCAAACCAGTAGACGTCATTCTTTTTGTATCAAGCACCCAAAAACCCAAAACTTAAAGCAGGACACGATGAAATTTACTTGACATCATGCATGCGGTAAGACTTTCACACCTTGCAGGGACGACGCTGAAATAATATATTGCGCGGCTTTGCAAAGTATAATTTTTGCCTGCTTCTGACACTCAAAACCACATACCAAACACATCTGTCTTTCCTCTATAATGACAACCCACCTATGAGGTCCAACCTGTGGGATGTCTCTCTGTCTTCTCTTCTACTGAGTGAGTGAGTGATTATGTGTGTATGTATGTGTGTGTCCGCCTGTGTTTTGCTAGTGTCTAGTTACAGAGATGGGGCCATGTGCAGGAATGGGTGCCTCTGCTGCCTCGCTGGCAGGCCTGACCCCATCAGGTCAACGTCCATTACCACATGAAACCTAAATGTCAAGCATGCCCCCCCCTCGCTATAGCCATTTGTCATTCTCTGTGGGTCAGTCGGCCTGGACACACAAACACACTCACCTGCTCTTTCTCGACCGGCCTGACGTGCACAAACATCCTCCACGATAAGGAGGTGTCCACGGTGTAACGAGGGCAGTATGTGTGTGCGCGTTTCACTGCATTAAAGGATAAATGAACAGTTATCAGTGGATCTGTCTGTTACCGTAGCTCTTCACACACACCAGCATCTCCTGCAACAAGTTATCAGTGCATTCGGTTCACTGACTGGACCCAGCTGTTAGCCAACATTTGTTTAACTTTAGCTTATCTGTGACTGAACCGACTAACCTTGGTGCTAATTACAGTGCAAGTGTTGCTCTTTCTCACACTGAAGTGTAGACAAAAGCTTGATGGATGCAATGAAACATTCCTCCTAATTGCCTACACGCCTTTATTTATCCACAGCTTTTTTTTTTATGCTTTGCGGATTTGTGTTTTAAGTGTCTAAAAATTGACCTTTTGGAAAACTGGTTTCCAGCGTTGCCATGCAGACGGGTAAAATGTTTTTTGGCTTGCAGCATCAGAGTGTGCACCATCATCTTTTTTGGTTCAGTGTCATAGTGGGTACTGTTATTTTTTTTTTATATTATTTTATTTTAGACATGGCCAGAATGCTGACCGAAGAGGAATTTTTACATGTTTAAACCATAGGCTGTATAATAGAAATGGACAAAACCACTGTGATGTTTTTGTTCTGTTGTTTTGATGTCCGGAATTTGTTTTTGGGCTGTTGCCATGTTGGCTTTTTGGAGCCAGAAGTGACCATATTTGGGCAAAGGGGTGGAGTTGCAGTCAAGCATGGTGCGACTGATGATCTAATGCTGAACCCTAGATTACTGACACAGTGGACAGAGTAAACTTCATTAAACATTTTGATAAGAAAGATGTTTGATGGTCTTGTTAGTGTAACTTAAAAACTACACCTATGGTTGAACTTTGTGTCTAAAAGAAATAGGTTTTATTCAACAAACAGAAGCTTTGATGCAGCATATGATTCTGTCTGTCAATGAAAGCCCAACATGGCAGACAGCGAAGCCTCCCTTTCACTCTAAAATCTAAGGAACAAAGGAATAATTTGAAGATGGACCACAAGAACACTTCTAAATAAAACAAGTATGACCAGAAGGACCCCTGGGAAACATGGGTTGACCTAATTTCTTAGTGAGAAGTTAAAACAGTATATGACTTTCATCACAAATTTTTTCCAATTTGTAAAAGCAGAGTGATAGCCTAAAGACTAATGGATCAGTGATAATTAGGCTATCACTCGGGTTTTACAAATTTGAAAAAAAAAAAAAGAAAAAACTGTGATGAAAGTGATAAGCTGCTCTAAGTATAAGCCCCTTCAACCAGGGTGACCACCCAGTGGGTCGGTGGTCTTATACTTGATGATACTTGCACCTTGGCTTCACTTTGGAACTACTGACCTTCTCCTTTGTTCTACACATCATTATCCACTTACTCCAGGGGTCTCAAACTCTGGTCCTCGAGGGCCGCTGTCCTGCATGTTTTAGATGTTTCCCTCTTCCAACACACCTGAT
>JAPTMW010000012.1:8656469-8668889 GCA_029822955.1 Ostorhinchus angustatus | reverse complement strand
TAAACATGGATGTACAAGAAATTCATAAGCTTTGAAATTCATTTAGCTAATGTCAATAAACAACCAGTTCCCAGCACCCAGCAGCTTCTTTTATTCCATCTCAGGCTTCAATCTGGTCAGTGCAGCCCCCTTATGTTCGGGTCTGTGGGCGGATGTGTGGCAGCTTAAAGATTCCCATCTGCTGTCCTTGACTCGGTGCCAGAGGAGCTGGGAACGGCCGTTTCTGCAGCAGGAAGTAAAGCAATTGTTGAGGCTTTGTTTCCTGGTTGATTTCCATGCTCAGGGTTAGAGAGCATTACATGATATTTGTGTTGGAAGCAGTGGAAGTATTGATATTTGCCATTGCTGCTTGATCGTTTTCACAGTCCCAGATTTTTGGACAGTTTGCCATCATTTCTTGGATGTTTGCCGCACACAATTTTTCCGACAGATTTACACATTTTTGTACATATAAAAGAAATGTCAGCCTCACTTTGTTGGAAGTTTTTCTTTGTTAGTTTTGAAAGTACAAGTTTTGGTTTAGACCTCAAGGTTAAAAAGTTAGTGTGGTTTTGATCAAGATCTCAGTTTTTTTTTTGTTTTTTTTTTACTGTAAATGATACAATTGTTGATACAGTTTTCTTGTCTTATATCACATGGAAAAAAATGAATATTTATTCTGTTCATGAGAAAATGTACAGTGAGCTGAGCATTATAGTGAAATAAAGTTCTGTAAATAAAATAAAATCCCTTTTTGCACTGCTACTTCCTCAATAAATCAATATTTTGATTTTTTTTAAAAAGCTGAAAAAAAAATGTATGGCTTTAAAATATTTTTTTTTTCCAGATTATAAATGATCCCCTATGTATAAATCTGTGATCAGAACTGTGTCTAAAAAACAAGTCTGTTATTTATAAAGTTGTGTTACAAATAAATTACATTGTTGTTGTTTTTTTTTACCAATCAGAGTATTCAGCTAAGTCATATTGTCAATATACATATTTAATTTTGCCATTTAACATCCACAGTTTTGTATGAGTTTCTATGTTTAATATGTGACTGAAACAAACAAAACTACTTCAGTTTCAGCATAACCAAAAAGCACCTCTAAGCTAACTAACCCTAAAATGAGTTGATGGAGATCTGGTAGATGTAAAGAGGTTTTCCAAAAAATTATAACGGCCGATTCTAAAATAATAATTATAATGTTTAATGTAATGTCTGTGTGAAATATTTGACGTTTGACCTACAGACTTAACGATCAATATGTAAATCAGTTTATCCCAAATATCGTGTAGCCCACTGTGTTTCTGCCCCCCCCCCACCCCTCAGGAGACATGGAAGTGGTGGCCTGGTGCCAGTAAACACAGAGCTTTTGTTTGTGGGAATTGGCCTCAGGTGCAGTTGACCTCTGACCTTTAAGCCTGCAGGTTGAACAAAGGGCCATTAAGGAGAGCCGGGCAAGTCTCCACTGCAGAACGCAAAAGACAAGAGAGGTTTACAAGTGTGCAAAGGGTCAGGACTTCAGACAGGGAATAATCCCAAAAAACTTCTGCATACTTTTTGGAGCTTCACTTACATAATCGTACAATATAGCAGCTAATTTTGTTACTAAATAACTGAGGAAACATTAAAAATGACAATAAAAAAATGGTAGAATTGAAATAAAAGTAACCAACCATGTATGAAGTGTTTGTTCTGCCTCTGATTTAAAGCATTCATCATTTCACTGGCATTTCTGAGGGACAACCACCCATCAAACAAGCGCTGACAGCTGCTATCCACACTTGTGAATCCACACCAGGTCCCTGCATCATCATCTGATCACTGAAACAAGGTTTTCTTGGAAGTGGCCCCTTGTCCCTCTGTCACTGCTATGATGAAGCTGAGACGGAGCCTTGTCCTTTGGGCTATAACTGGTGACAGGTAAGTCCATGAGGTTCAGCAGCAACGGACAATGCCCTCAGTCTCCCATGGGTCCCCGAGGGAACAATGGGGTCACTCAGTCAGAAAAGGTTTGGGGCGTGTGGGGCACCTCACAGTCTGACTGCATTTACACCTGAAACTGACAGGTGGGTGATGGTCGAGGAATAACCGGCAGATCTCCTCCCAGTTGTTTCTGAGAACAACTCCTAAACACAGATCTGCACCAGGGTCTATTGGTTTGTTTTATATCCTCACACACTGTTTCTTATGCCCATTTTTCAGATGTTGATCCAGTCAGTGGTAGATTTTCTCTACTTTATATCAGAATTGAATTCCCCCCTTCCATATCTGCCCTTGTCCTTCTTTTCCTCTCCTGTCTGGCTCAACACTGCCACCCAGTGATCTCACCAAAAGAAGTCAAATCACTCAGTCATCAGACTTCAGTTTTAAGGCCTGTGGGTTAGGTAGACAACATGACCTCACTGCAAGGGAAATACATATGACAGAACAGGATGGGATTTTCCATTGCACCCTGGGGGGAGTATGCCTCGACCCCCCCCCTCCCCCTCCTCACACTATGAGCTAACAGAGACAAGTTCTTGACACAGACTGAAGACTCTGAAATGGACTTGATAAATGTCTGCAAATCTGATTTACAGACTGGAGTTTGCAGTTTTTGGTGAAGCTACTCTGATTTTCCTGTCGCTGCAGTGGATGTTAACCATTAGGAGTTCATTTTTCTTTTTCAGCATTAATGTCAAACTGCCAAATCACCCTGTATGAAAGATGTCTGATCTACAGGTACAGGCCTGAGGTGCCAGTGATCAGCACAGCAGCATCACAAAGTAACGTGACAACCGCCCTGTTTTCGAGCAAGTGCGGTATGTTCAACCTCCAAGATGACACTGCCAATGAAGCATCTCTTTCAAGACAATCATTAAATTACAATGGCATTAATTAAAGGTAATCATTAACCCTTGATTTACATGGAGCAACACCTTAAGGTGTAACTCCATACAAAAAGAAAACAAGAATCTCTTCACTTTAAGACAATGAAGTAAAGTGGGTTGGACCTGAAAGTCATGTGGGAGGTGTTAGCAAAGTGTTCTGTCTTCTACTATTATCCTAATAGAGAACAGTTCATTAGTGGTTCTTCTGAGAAAACAGGCTGCCGTCAAGATGACGTTGTAATTAGCTATGAGGAGGAAACAGGAGCTGAGGGCTGGAGTCATAACACCTCCTGGAGATCTGAGATACTGTATGTAAATGTGGCTGAATAATTCAAAGTGGAATATAGACACACACACTTACACTGAGGAGCATGATTTTGATCCATAAATAAAGTCACTGACAGCATCAGCGCTTACAAACTACTATCAACGCCACACGGAGTAATGAAACCATTTTCTCAGGTAAACGTCAGATAAAGATAAAGAAGCATTTTACCCACAACAATCACATCAACTGTATTTATTAGACAAACGAGGAGATCCAGGTTGCTGGTGTATTTTTAAAAGCTAATCTAATGTAAATCTTCGTCTTCATTATTCATATCCTTGTTAGTCTGATTTTTATGTGTGTGTCATCAAGTACCTTTTCGTGCTTGATCTGTAGAACATTGAAATAGTACAAACTCAAGCTAAAAATACCCGCACGTCCCAGATACACACATGCATTTGCACGTGGGTAAAGTAACACACATCCCAATACATAGTGAGGTCTCAGCAGTCTGATCCTCTACTCTTCTACACCTTGTAGGGATTACAGGTGTTGGTTTTCTTTCCACTGTGCAAGAGGAACCAGGGGCCCGGGTCCTATAGGTGCGAGCGTTTGAATGTATACAACACTATGTGAAACCTGAACATATTTAATAATAGATGACACCTCTGAAACCCCTTCACCTCCATCCATTAGTTCCTCTAAGACCTCTGGCCTAACACTACTTTGTAGCTTCTTGAGCAGAAGAGAGGCCGTCTCACCGCCGCCTGCTCAAATGCCCGTCTCTACTGCCTCAAAGTGACAGTGACTAACAACAGCATTTACATGCACAACTTGGAGTCTGACTGATCACTGTCCGACTCCGGCCTGACATAAAGCTCATCCCTTATGATGATTTCAGATGGATGATATAAGGAGAGCAGGACCGTGATATTAAGCAGGTGTCAGTGTGGTTCGGGTACACTTTGTCTCCATTTCCTTAATTAATGTGTGCTTCGTTCTCCTTCCAGCTACAGAGGGAGGGGTGGGCTGGAAGTGACAAGGGAGACGCCTGATAAATAATGCACACGGTACACCTCAGAGTGTGACTAATCCAAACCTCTTGACATGAGATGGCCGAGGCTTAGCCACGACATTAGCCTTGACAATCCCTGTGCTCGGGCTGCTCTTGGGCTTGGGGGTGTGTGCAGTGTGTTCGTGTGCATGCATCACTGCACAAATCGCATTTTGACAGCAACAAAAATCAAATTAAAACATCACCTTAAGCGGAACATTAATGAGCGAAGTTCATGTGAGGTGAATGTTTTAAAACTGTGTCAACCTGTTAGTTAGAATCCCGAGCACAACCCTACTCAACCAGTGGTGACAATATGTCGTTGGAATGAGAACACACAAATCACCACACCCAAAACAATATTGTGTATCAACACCTAGAAAGACTGCATCCTTATTTAGCTAAGGCTGTAACCTATCCTCTGTACAAGAGAAGCAAACATTGTCCATTAAATCAACTGAATAAAAATAGTATGTTTTTTCGCAGATCCATTAAAAAGGAATTGAACATGGAGTGAATTGCTTTTTAAGGGTGTATATCTTTTAACAGTTACACAAAAGCCACAGTGCTGATTGGGGCATTTTTGTTTTACGTAACATGTAAGCGCTACCAAAGTGCCATTCTACATTTTTTTATTTGTTTATTGCAATTAAAGCAGGTGAAATTGAGCTCAAGTGTCATAATGTTCTGAGCAGATAAACATAACGGTACAGTCCATGTCACAACACTCAGCAGCTCCCTGCTCACTCTACCACCTGCTGGAATGCAGGTTTCCCTTGATAATTGGGGCAATTAGAGATTCCCCTGCTTCACTATCCCTGGTTGTGGAAGAACCCTGCTATTACTATTACACAACTCGACCAGGAAGACTCACCTCAGGGTCTACAATCAGCTTATCTTAATTATCATATCAGCTTCCCTCATTAGAGTTTTGCCTGAGCCAATATGCAGTGACTAAATGCAGCACTAATGTAAATTATTGACAAGAGAAAGCATGTCAGTTAGAGCATGACTGCTCTGCTAATTCCTTCCTACCGCAACGCACACACAAATATGCACATATTTCATGCACAGGTCACCTTGACAAAAGAAAATGTGCTAGTGCCACTCTGTTGTCGCTTTAGCTCACAAAGGCGGCATTACCAGGTGAGATCAAACAGAAAGCAGTGCGTTTAGGTGTGGTAGCATGCAACAGTAGGAGTTACCCTCTTCATCTGTCTTGTGCAAGTGTTTCATCTTTTTGCTCATGACAGCTGATGGCAATCTTTTGCTTGTGTTTGTCATTCAGTCCCAGCCATCACTTAAAGACCCCCCATATTCACACGCGAGGCTTTTCTTTCATCAAAAGGCCCGTCTTTTGTCTCATAACTGACAGAGAGATTAATACCCCTCACACACGTTTACCTCACTTTTAAGGCCACCTTTGGGTTGGGAACGACTTCAGAGAAAATACGGCACTGGAAGATGACATGGGTGAGAAGAATAATACAAGAGGAATATTGTGAGTTATACAGTATCGTTTCAACATGAACAAAAAAACGAAAACAAACACAAGATATGTAACAAAAAGCTCCGGCCTGGGTAGCAGCCCCGGGTATCTGTCGTATCCAGTGTCTCCACCAAAGCTCTTGTTTTCCAGTACACAGTGACGGAGACAGCAGACACAGTAGGTAAGTGTTTGTGTCGGGCCAGGCCTAAGCCCCTTAGACTCTGTTAGTCCCCTGACGTCTACTCAGGTTCCTCAGGTTCTCAGGGTTGGACCTGTGTTCTGTTCTTTACATGCTACCATGACATTGGCCTTCAGTGGCCACAAACACAAACAGTAATTGTGATAGACTCACACAAACAGGCATATAAGCACACACACACACACTCAGCCTTACACCCCTCCCTTTGCATAAAGAGCATCCCAATGGAATGTAGTGGTGTGTGTGTCTGACGCCACGCTAAGCCACCTCAGTCCTGCTGAGGAGTCTACTTTTGCAAGCCCTGTCGTCTGCGTCTGGCCATGACAATCATGAGAAAATCACTAGGTGCCTCTGGGGCACATCTCCCAGGTTACAGGTATGCCTGTTGACACATGCCAAATCCCACTCTTTCTCTCAGGTTGGTGGTGAACACGCTGGAACGCCCTGTCTAAACCGCAGACATCACATAGGCCGCTGAGCAGAGCAGGACATGTTGGGTCACGTGATGGAACCACTGGCTGCGTTGATGCCTCGTAAACATGCGTGAGTGTGAACCTGTATGTTGGTATACACTTTACAGCAAGAACACCTATGAACACATGCATGATGTGTGCTGCGCCGAGCCAGTGCACCAGTGGGCTACTGCGGTTCTGATGGCCTCCAGAGGCCTGCAGCGGGCTGCAGTTAGGCCTGTTCTGGGCGAGCTGCTGATGGACGGGAGTGCTGGCACATTCCACTGACAGGTGATGGGAACGGATCCTATTTGATCTACAGTGTGTGCCGAGAGAGAAGGAAAAAGCAAAGAAAATAAAGTTACCACATTTCCCGTCTGTGACTATCCCATAAGCTGGAACATACAAACCCACAGTAGCGGGTAACGAAGATGCTGACACGATACGAGAACGATTTCAACAACTGATAATAATCGGTTATATAAAGCAACTAGCAAATATGTTTTGAAATATGGCACAATCTAAGGTGGTATTTTATTGAGTTATTCTATCAGTTGATACTTGGCAGTGACACCAACATAGTGCAGAACTTGTCAGAACATTCTTCATGTTTATTGATTCAGTACTAGGATCTAGAAACTAGTGATGTGGAATCACGTTATAATTACAAGTTCAGTGTCTGACATTCTGTGACATTTAGTGGTTTCTAAGTCTACACCCTGACCTTCACCTGCAGCAGCCACAAAAAAAAAAAAAAAATCCCTCATGCTGGTATTTATTTTATCCATTCTGGGCTTTCAGTTAAGGACACAATCACTTTAGTTCACACTGAAATTTGGGAGGTGATAATGCACTTTAATGCTGGATGGAACCTGCTGTAGTCCATTCTGAGCTGTTGTAGACACATGGAGGAGTCCCTCTGCAGACAAAACCAGCTCATTCTAAGCTAATGAAAACACTACTTATATTTTGCTGTGATTTTATCACCTGAATCCTATACATTTTAAACACTGAACCTTTAAATCACAGACACTGATCAAAATGTTACTGGTTGCAAAAAGATTTCATTTCAATGTTTGGAATATCAACATCCAAGTGTTGTCAGGAAGCTGGTCTCCCTCCAAACCTTCTCCAAAGACTCTGGACTCCAGTCCTGTTCCAAACCTAAGCTCAGGAATAATATCTGCACTTGGAGATGTGCTGTGATTTTGCTGCTACATTGCATTGTGACTTTGTGTGTGTTTGTGTGTGTTAACCCCCTGCACCGTGAGTCTGGTACATACGGTGAGATGATAATAAACTGACTTATGATAAATGTTACTATTATTTTTTATTTAGCAGATTTTAAGTATAAGCATAAGCTGATCATATCACAAAGGGCCAATAACACTTTGCAGACTCTACTGTACAGTGTTTAATTTGACCTTTTTAGAATATTACAGTTTTACTAAGTTCATAACATTTATTGATAATTTCATTCGTTTCATTACTTCTTACTTTTTCCCTCACACGTTGACTTGTATCCTTTATTACATTTCAAAAGTAACCTGCCAAACACAGCCTCTCCTATGAATGTCGTGTAAATTACATTATTTCTTTGAAATTGTAGATTAAAAATTGAAGAAATGGGAATGATCCTTCTCATGTTCCATTTAGGACAGACAACAGAAAAGGCTGGTTGGAGAATTACATTGAAAACGCGGTAAACTCTTAGAAGGAAACTGATCTACAAATCATAAACATTTAGGCAGACATGAGGGTACAGTTACAGTCAGCTCATATTACAGTTAGTCAGTCACTGTCTAGCGGTATCTTAACATTTCACCGTACCTGTGACATCACAAAAATCTTCTTTTTAAGTTCAGTAAAGCTTAAAACCACACTGCGTATCACAATACACCTTAAGACTACCAACCGCAAATGCAAACAATACCATAATGCATTCTCTATACTTTAATACACTATTGTCTCCACTCACAAACTGTGACATCCTTTAATGTGGGTAGATAATACTGGTTTTATGATTGAAATGCTACATTTCATGAAGTATTTGTTGTGCCGCCATGGTGACTAAATCCAGGCGTAGGAGGAAACAAGGTTGGAAATAAGAACAAGTTTAGTAGCAGGAAATTCAGATGAACAAGTTGCCATTATTAAAAAGTGAACAGGATGGAACTGCTAACACCACATAGCTAAAAGGTGACACATGGAGTGGCCAGTGTGCCAAATGCAAAATTTATGTCAGTAACCTTGTTTGTACTGTAGCTACCTCTCAGCACTATCTCTACTTGATTGTTTTCCATTGGCAGGTATCTGTCAGCCTTGCATCGAGAGGAGGCAAACTCACAGCGTGGTGTTGAGACATTCACACCCCTGAAGCTGTATTATGTTTCAAAGGAGCCTTGACATATAGACAAGCAAGAGCAAGTCTGAAGCAAATAATGTTCAGTGGTGAGGGGGAAAAAATTAAAATAAGAGCCTCTATTGCCTTCCAAAACGCTACTATTTGGTTTGCTGCAGACTGTTAAGTGTTAAGAGGTGTTTAATTAATTTGACTCGCTTGTGGCAGCGGTACATTTGGTGAGTGGCGCTGCTGTATCACGTGCTGTTCCCATAAACAAGGCTGTCTTGTATTTCCTGATACCCGCCTTGCACGCCATTTTCCTGGACGCACTGTACTGACAAAACTTGAAAGACTAAAGACAGAAGGGAAGAGGAGATCAGGCCTCTGTGCGTATATAAGTGCTTATAGCTCCTTCTATGAATATGTACGCTCACATGTATGTTTGGGGAGTGGGTTGGATGTTGGCTTGTGGAGGGAAGGTGGTTCAGCCACCGCCCTGACTGACTTCCAGGCTCCCCGGCAGAACCGCAGAGGCCGCTTCCCCCCTCTGCCAGATTCAACACAGCATCCACGAAACAAACACAAACTCCCACTGTTCTCCTCTACGTGGCTTGCAGTGGTTGTGCAAGACGTTTGCTAGAAAATCCTTGTTTATATCGCAACCATAATACAGTAGATCTACAAAGAGGGCCTCCAGCCCACGCCAGAACCACTCAAAACATTACTGACCACCTTCTAAACATTGAAACTGAGCCTCATTGCAATGTAAAGGTTTGGGACTACGGAGGTTTGGCTCAGCTTGGATGAGTTCTGCTGATACTTCTACAACATTTTCACATTAATCAGTCTATTTTATTTCCTCTGGCCATCCAATAAATGTTAATATTTTTTATTTACCTGCAGAGTGATTAAAATAAAGTTTTGTGTCGCAATGAATTTGTGGCATCAGAGCCCACAGCGTAGTATATGTCAGGTTGTAAGAGGCTCAGGAGGGCTGGTCCCCTCATGTCCCCCTCCATAAACCTCCAGCACGCCTCCCAGTCTAAGCACTGCCACTCTGTAATTGTGGAGAAACCACAGCACACAGCCCCATATATAAATACCCTATTCTCCCAGCCTTGTCAAAATAAAGGTTGTGTGGGGAGAAAGAAATAGGCCTTTTTGGTGGCCCTCTCCCCCACTTTGGAGCTATTTTTGAGCAAAGTAACTCTTTACCTTTGACTGTACAGATCTGAGTATGATACATCAGGGTGAATTTTAGAAGGTTTCGTCCTTGTAAGACACAAATATGAAACTTCCACAGCTGAATGAGTAGAGTTACTGCCTGTCTGTATCTTATCTGACACGACAGCTTTATTACAACATACAGGTGAACTGATGTGACTGGAAACAGGGAGGCTTAAATCCTTTAACACAGCGGTAGAGAAAGAGTTACAGCGATCTGCAAAGAGTTGTCTGAGCTGTGTACACACTGCAGCCTGTTGACGTGCAGCCCGCTTTGATGTTTACCGTCTGCGAAGACTTCCTCATTTTCTTTGCAGCCCACTCACCTGTCTGTGTCTACAGGAGAGTCTTGCCTCCTCGGCACACAAACACACACAAAAATGCTTTAAAATGCGTTTGTCACCAGGTATGTTCAATTTGTTACCTGCCTTTAAAAGTCTAAAACCTCCCCTTTTTACACTTTGTCTCATGCACTGAGACTGATGTAAAGTCTTACAAGCAACAAAAACAAACCCTTTGTATTGAGAACCCACAACAAGAGGCCGATTGAGCCACAGACAACAATGTATTAGGTTATAGTCTTAAATAAAATCCTAAACACATCACCAATAAACAATGGTGAAAAGCAACAATAAGTAACAACAAATACTCAAGTACAATATTGCACTTCATTTAAAGTTTCCTATTTTATGCGACTGTTTCCAGTTAAATCTCAGAGAACTGTAGTTTTTACTTCCTTTACTCTTGTGAAAACCATTCTAACACTCCAGCTCCAAAAATGTTGATTTCACATGTTTGTGATCAACTGAAAAATGATACTTTATGGGTTGAGAAAATGTTCCTTCTTAGCTAAATAAACACAGTAAGAAACCTTATAATAGCTGCAAAATATATCATCACAAAGCTGAAAAGAGGGCTGGTTTTTTGATCTCATGAAAAGTGTTTCTCACTGTATTTCTGCAAACACAGGATGACCTTAAAGTATTGGAATACTAGTAATACACTAACATTACAGTCATTATTACAAGAGGATAGTAGAACAGGGTATTCAGAATAAATGTGTAATGTTGATACAGTTTGAAAGCAATATTTGACAAGTACAAGCACAAACACTGAATAAGTTCAGTGTAAGACACTGACTTTTTTTTTACTCGAATTTAACAAGACATATAACAAAAACACAGAATACAGAACATTCTTAAATTCAAGTCAACCCAAACCGTCCGTTTAGTTTAACAATAGTTCACAGAGCAATAAAGAAAAAAAAAAGATTCTGAAAAAAGTATTTTACTTACGCCTCATATAACCACCATGTGTTGTTCTGCTGCATATCTCTGTCATTTTATATTTAAGAAAAACTGCTGCGAAGAAAACTGAAAAAAATGTAATTCTAAGATTCTCTGTGTTGTTTCTGTTGTAGAATGTTCAGGTTTCAGAGAAACATTCTTGCCCCTGATCAGCCAGAACTGTAGTCGTCTTTATACTGTATAATGGCAGGAAATCACACATTTTACACTAATGTTTAGGCCCCTGCCTTCAGGGAAGAGTTACCCTCCGAGTGGGAAAGTGAGCCCTTTTCACTTTAAACGAGTCTATGTGATATTAGAATGGTTATGCATGTCAAAGCATTGAAGAGTTTCACATATACAGTAAGTGAAGACTGTACGCTTTGTCTATTTAGTGTCAGCAAGTTTCATTAAGGATTTAGCCACCCTGCTCACTTTCAGCTCAGATATCATGACATGATGGATGGGCCTTGGGATGGAGTCTAAACTGAGCATGGATGCACTCACATACAGCCAAAATGTAAAATTCGAACCCATGATATGTATATGTTCTTGCAAACATGCACACTGTATCCTTAACACAATTTCTTCCCTTGCTTTCTGTCTCACACACCCACACATACACACACAGGCAAGCAGCCATGGGAGGAGGGAATGCGAGGAATGCTCCAAACCCCGGGCTGGTGTTCTGACTCGTCCCAGACTTCATGCCGTCACCACCGGGGTCTGTGGCCAGACCTCCCTGTGCCAGACCCACTGGCTCCAACACCCGCCCAGGCCAGCCGAGCTGCAGCTCGCGACCCATAATTAACCAGCAAGCCGCACATCAGCGCACATCCCCTCCCCCTCCCCAGACTACTGCAGGGGCCCCTTCCAAACACAGAGAGAATATACCGCTGCCTGTAGATCAGGATGTTCTGGAAGGTTTTGCAACACACTGGCTATAAGAGGAGGTATCAGCTGGAGGGGGAGGTATCGATGATGTACTGTATGTATGTGCATTAACAGTCCTGTGTCGACGCTCTCAGGTTTTCAAATATCATGACTGCAATTTACCACGTGACGTTAACGCATAATTATAACCACTAAGGCCTTCTTGGCAAAGATCAAAGTTGTGGAAGAAAATGATTTTCTGAGGAGGTTTTGAACACGACGCTTGAGAAAAAAGGAGTAAAGTACCTTTTGATTAAGAGGAGGCAAGTGTGTGTGTGTGTGTATTAGAAGTAATGCCAGGGTACCTGTAATTCT
>JAPTMW010000012.1:8559852-8570740 GCA_029822955.1 Ostorhinchus angustatus | reverse complement strand
CTGACACATCTGTATGTTTGATCACAATTGTGGGTGTGGATGTTTCTGTGTGTGTGTGTGTGTGTGTGTGTGTGTGTAATTGTGGTTTACCTCATTCCATACTGGATTCACCTCACTGTCGATTGATTTTGTTTTCTTCTTCTCATCTAAAAATTAAAGTTTGAGAACAGAAACACATTTACAGTCTCATTTAGGCATATTTATTTATTTATTTACACATGCATGGTTCTGCCTCCATTGGGCTTTGTTGTCAGTAGTCTGCGTTTTCCAGGAAGGAGGGGGGGAAAAAGGACTGTGGAAAGCTGCCACACCTGTAGGTGATGACACCAGTACAAAGAAAACAGCTGAGTTCAACATGGGCTCATTTCCAGGATCATTAGGATGAAATAGTATTCTGCCAGGACTGTGAGATCACGTCATTTCATAACTATATGCTAACTTCACTGCAGTTTCTAACTTGTCTTTTTTCTCCCCCTTCCTTGCAATCCAACTAAGTTTTTACCCCACTTTTCTTTTTCATGCCTACACAGTGTATCCTACAGATCCCATTGAGATCCATGCCCAGCTGTCAAGCAAGTGGATATTTGACATCATGTGATAAAATGGACTTTTTCCTAATAAAAGGTTTACATGTATAGTACTGGTCTGGAAAGAATGCACTCATTTTTAGAACCCACATTTCCATGATGGGACTGTGGGCTGAAAAAACAACCAGTTTTTCCATAAAACAGAAAGATATTGGAAAAACCTACCATTTAGTTACAGAGACACTTTTAGAGGCATAACTCTTTAAGACATACTCAGTTTTCTGCCTAACTTGCACAAGTTAATAAAATGGTGGTCTTACCTTTAAAAGTCACAGATGTAATTGGATCAGGACTTCCAAGTTTCTTTTTAGGGAGCCCTTTAGCTGATTCCACTACAACCCGCAACATGGCAAGAAAGTGGTGGAAACGGACAAAAAAAAGATTAAATCGGTAAAAAACAACAACAATGAAGTCAGTCAAGGCTTAGCTGTGGTGCTTTGCCATCCTCACCACCCCATCACTGAATCCGATAGGGCAGGACTGAGGAAGTACATGTCCAAAGCCCCGTCTGTCTGTGGGAATGAGGGGAAATGAGGGGCGGATCACGGGTGTGTAATTATCCCGAGGAGTGGATTGAGTGGACCGGTGCTGCCATCCTGTGAGGAGCCGACTGGTAATGATTTAACTTAACATCTGACTGCATTTAACCGAGAAACAACACAAACTACATACATTACTAACAGTACATTTAAATGAGCTTAGTAGTCTATTCGTTATAAGGTAACTGTAGCAATAACGTTTCTTTTAATTCTGACATAAGGTAGCCTGCAGCAGCCTAAATGCTATGCTTTATTCAACTATAGCATAGTATAACTGTCCAGAGTTTATTATATGCCTGTTGCTGAAGAATCATCAACTTTTTTTTTAGCTACAAAATGTTCTCCTGTTGCTCTATCTAGTGGTCATTCGAGGGAATAACATCAACTTCTTCAGTTCTTTTTACATACTCGAATAGCAGAAATATTACCATCTACATAAACAAATACACAAAAGTCAGAATTTGACTTAATATTACCCTGCATTGACTTGTTTCTGTCTCCTTTCTTTTGTTGCTGGTGCTACTCAAGCTAGCTGTTAGCTTAATTTTCCCGCTTAATGCTAATGAAGAAGCTGTGTACACCTGAGAGTAATTAAACAAAATGGAGGGATGCACCTGGGGTGGTTATGGATGTTTAACTGCCATTATTTTGGCAAATATTTGGTCATTATTATTATTGTTTATTTTGGGTGTTCCGTTGTAATTTAGTGGCCATGTTTGTTCCGGGCCTGTAAAGTATAAGTTGTGCACACAGAACCCTACTTTTAAACTAAAATATGTAAGTTTTATCAATATCCATTGTGTGCAGTAAAACCACCCCCTTCATTTTATTTTATTATTATTTTTACCATTCCATATGGATTAATTTGACCACTGCATTCATACACATGTTGTATACTAGTTGTGATGAATCTCCATTTAAATTGGAGTAAAAGTTAATGTCTTCTAATGCGACCGTAAAGACAGATGATACACTGAAAAAGAGCAGATTCAGCTAGTGCGAGGCTTTGCTGGCACTTCGACACTTTTAACGAAACCTGGTTCATTGCTCGAGGATCCAATGACACAGTGCTCGAGGAGTACATCTAGTGGTCACTAAAATGAAATGCAACTGAGACGTGTCGAAGAGTCAAACTTCTTTCCATTCTGCAGTACACCCATTTAATGCACAACACATCTCAGTGGTGGTCCATGCACATTCCTGTTTGACTACACTAGATGATTATATGCTCGTAGTGGACACAATAATAATATTACTAGTAATAATGACAGTAATTATTGAAAACCATGACCCTAATTTGGAATATCTGTATGTAACCCTAAATAGATCTTCATTTGTTGTGGTATGGGACATTTAAATGTTACTGCAACATTCATGACATGTGCTCCACAAATAGAGACTGATGTCATTTCACATGGGGTTGGTGCAAATACAGATTATATTATAGATTTGGACAAAGTATGTTTTAAGGTTCATTGGTAAATGGGTTCATGGGTGTGTGGGTAAAGTGGTTGTGCTTGAAAGACAGGGTAGTGACGGTGCTTGTGTAACTTTTTTTGAGTTTTCATTTAAAAATAATAGTTTCTCCACAGTTACAGGATTTAAACGGTTCCTTGTTTTAGCACACTATTTGCCCAGCCTTGGAAAAAACCTGTTCACACGGGACAAATGAGGCTGTGGTAACCAAAAAATGAACCCCGTTAAATAGGGACTCCAACCCCAGTGCACATTCAATCCCGCCAAGTGACTTACATGACAAACCAAATCAACCAGGTGATTTGAAGCACTCAGCTGCTTCATACGTCACTCAAGTGTGTCGAACATCACAAGTTCGGTGACCAAACCACGCTTCAGCGCTGGGCTTTGATACATCTGCTTTATGAGCTATGGCGCATACACCAGAGCTTCGTGTGTCAGCAGCCTGTCACTACATTCAGCATCTCACATGGAAGTGACTCAGGTCAGATTAAAAAAGATAAGACTCAGTGTCATTTTTGTTGTTCACACTGGCATGAAAATAACAAATCTTATACCCTGTCCACATTAACAAGGATACTTTTTAAGAATTCTGCCCACGCAACCTTCATTTTACAAAATATCTCTTTTACAATAACATTACTAACTGGTACAAATGCTCTGGCAAATCATTGCTTTTGGCAGACATTGTGAATAATCCTGGATGTAGCAGATACAGTGGCTTTACTTTGGTCCAGGAAGTGTTATAAAGTTAAGTTAGGTTGTGTTTTTATTTGGGTCCTCCAAAGTGTATTCTTTACATGATGTAGGCTATATGAAATGGTCAATAACAAGTCATACACTGATTTTATACACCATACAGCTTCATTACACAAAACAATAATCTTGTTTTCACTTGTGCATACGGATACAAGCAAACCAGAGTTTTAAAGAAATTTTGACTTTTGCAGTCTAAAACGCCATTTATGTGTTGACAATAAGCCCAAACATACAGAAAAATATCCATTTTGCTAAATATTTGTGTGTAAACATTAGTGTGGTTGGAGACTGAATCACATGAAAAGGTCAGATGTGGTCCACTTTTTCCTGCAGTGTGAATGTAGTCTTATATAGAGTATGCAGTCTTGAATTTGTTGCAGATCTGATCTTTTTCAATGTGACTTAAGTCTGAACAATCTAAAGTGACTTTTACTTCACTCTAGATTGTGATTCATCATAACTCTGCCCTGTAGGGCGTCACTGACATGCTTTAAACTACAGTAGTTCAAATGACATGATATATTAAAATGCACCATATACATTGGTTCAGCGGTAAAATGAATCCAAAAATTGTATATGCAGCAATAAAACACTGACAGGAAGCATGTTGTGCACAGTCAATATTGAGTATTTTCTCTTTTTACATTAGTACTTGAACTCAGTGAAATAATCTGATCACTCCTAACTCCCCCGCTTTTGTGCATGTGGCTCAGTTCAGGACTGTGACCACCAGTTCACACCAGTTCAGACCACTAGTTTGGTATCTGATATTTGCCTCATAAAAAAAAAGAAGTGAACATCTAAACAAAAAGACTGGATTTGAGCTGTAAGTCAGAACTGATCACCAAGGCTGACAGTGTGAATGTAGCCATGGTCATGCTTTGACATAGCAACATGGTTGAAATGTCCAAAAAATTTCACATTTTATTCGGCTTGAATCATATCTGTTGGAAGGTATTTTCAAAATCATAGTTTAAGCAGTGACTATAAGCAAAGAGGTGAGACACTTTCTGCTTTTTTACAACTTTCAGTCCAACATGGCCAGGGTGTAGTTCTGCTACACCGATGCCATGTAACAAGCAAATTAAATTATCAATATAAGCTGACATTTGCAAAGATCAGAGACAAAGACTAGGGGGAAAACAAAACTTATCACTTTCAGTCCAGAATGGCAGGACATTTAGCTCTGTTACTATGCAGTTCTTTTGCAGCGGAACCTTGTATTAACTGTTTAAGTTTAGTGTTTAATTTTGCGTATGTTCAGCTGTAAAGTGGACATTATCATCTCTAGAAATTATTGGAAACATGTACAAGTTTTCTCTTCAAACTGTTTTTATTATTGAGATTGATAACAACCAATTTATCACTTTTACTGCCACACTTGGTCACTTTCATACATTGTGACTCTTAAAGAATGGTGGCACACAAATTGAACTTAAGAAGCAGACATTTGTGTCTAGATACAGGAAAAAACACTTTTACTTCACTGCCATTTCCACAATTTCCAATAAACCTATGTACAGTTTTTAACACCACATTCTGCCAAATATCCTGTACCTCATGGTGAAATGATTATAGTGATATACCTGACATAAATCAGTATTGTTACCATTGATTACTACTCTTTATCCTATTTATTTTCGACTGTAATAACTTGTTTTCATACACAATAGACTACTGGCTCTTCTCCTAGTACTTGCACTATACTGTGTTATCCTGTGTATTTGAGTGTTTTGTTTTTTTTTTATAACCTGTACCTGTAGATGTTTAAACATTTGTAGTTTCTAAGGAATGATCTATAGACTTGATCCAGTTGTTGATGTGCTGTTGTTGACATTATTATGTAGCAGTTGTAGCACACAGGTGAGCAAAAACCTAATATTAGCTGTCTGTGTAAGGCATAATCTACTGCCCAGCAGATCACACTCCACTGGGACTTAGGTGCTTTCATTAAACATTGTGGGAGTTCACTGTGGTTCACTTATGCTCATTGAAATGATAAAAGCTTTCAGTTGCCTGGGAATAATTAAACTGCATTAAAGATGACAAAGTGTCATTGCTTCTCCTCACTCTTTACTTTTTTATGAGAAGACATTTGAATTGGATACAGACTACCTAATTATGTTGTGTTGTTGAAATCCTAATTATTTTAGTGCTGTTAAAGTGAAGGCTACTCCTTTAACTCTCTAGGGTCCTGCCTAACTCCCTGCTCAAATGATTAACTCACTGAGGGCTTGTCTGTGGGCTTTGTAGCTCTGTTACCCCCAGCAGACTTGCAGTTATTTTGAAACTCTACTTTTCCACAGTCTTCTCTAGTGATGTGTTGACTCTCGTCTCCCAGTGCGGTCAAACACTTGTGGCGGATAGGTTACTGTTCTGTGGACCTGGACATTCCTTCCCTGTTTGGAGACCAGAGGCTTTGTTTGAGGAAATCAGATTTGCATGAAAAGACAGAGGAAGTGATGGAAACAATGGCCATAGACGTGTAGACCAGGGACAAAGTGAGGATTTCAGACTGGCATCGGCGTGCCTGTTCTTGCTCTTGGACACTGTGGTTTGATGTGTGGATTCAAGACCATAAAACATTGACGAGTGTGAATTAAATCTGGATTAAACGGGGCAGAATCTGGTGTTCAGAAGAATCCTGAAGAGAGATTCATGGCTCACTTTATCACAACAAAGAAAAAAAATCCATGGTTTGTTTATGAGACGGAGGTGCCCCACAGCAGGTTTTGGTGAGTTTTTGTTACTTTTGATTTTTGTGCATTTGATCTTATTAGTTTGTTCAAATGAAATCGATCACTGTAGATTAATATGTATGACCATAAGAAAGAATGTTCCTGTTTTGGTACAATGGATAATGTTGACTACTGCGTTATCTGAAGTTGTGTTTAGTAATTATTCAAGATCGTACATACTTTACCTTTAACACTTTAAACATTGACCAGAATTTCTTCCCGACTCCACACAGTTTATACAGAAGCCTTTACACCTTCTTTTACTGCAGCCTTTTATTGCTTAACATTAGTTGATTGGGAGAGATGTGAACAATGTAAAAGACCACTCATGTGTATCCTCACAGACCGGTCAATGGACCCTCGTTTTGCATTGTGTGCTTATTGTTCCCGTCTGTAGTCTCCCTGGGCGACGGGGCCACACAGGAGTCACTGGTGGTGATGGATACTTCTGATGCTTAAAACACATCCCCCAAACCTGAAGTCCTCCATCAGTTATGCTTCTATGCTGTAAAAATGCTGCTGATTGTTTTTTTGAAAATACTATGTAATGATGGTTATAGTAGTATAGTTCTAGTTTATCTCAAAAGACTTTTAAAGGTCCATTGTATATATAGTGATATTTTGGATTCAGTATAAAAATGCAAAATGAAAGGTTTTATCAGTATTCATTCATTTATTCATTCATTTTCTGAACTGCTTAATCTTAGAGCAGGGGTGTCAAACATGCGGTCCAAAACCGGCCTGCCACAGAGCCCAGTCCAGCCCATGGGATGAATTTACAAAGTGCAAAAATCAGTCAAAGAGGAAAATAACTTTAGTTTAGGGGCCACATTCAGCCCAATTTGATCTCAAGCGAACTGAAGAATTCTGACAATTCCATATTTTTTTCTTTGTCTTAGTGCCAAAAAAATTTTATTACTTGTTGAAAATGTTTACATATACAAACTCTCCTTTTGCAAAAAATGGAAATAATCTTAACAACTATGAATCTGAAAATTCTGAAGGAAAATAAGAGGGATTTTAACAATATGTTAGTAAATGTTTGGTGTATTTGTGGATCCACTGTGATCTGTAAGTTGTGATGCACATATTTAAATAAGCTGAGGCATTGTATTGTTAAAATTGCACTTTTACTTTTTTGAACAAGAACAAAAAAATGTAAGTTCTTATTTATAGGTTCTTATGCTATTATTTTACTGGTCCAGCCCACTTGAGATCAAATTGGGCTGCATGTGGCCCCTGAACTAAAATGAGTTTGACACCCCTAGAGGGTCGTGGGAATGGTGGAGCCTATCCCAGCTACCATCGTGTGAAGGTCAGTGTACACCCTGGAGGTGCCAGTTCATTGCAGGACTGACATATAGAGTCACTCAACCATTCACACTCACATTCCCACTTATGGCTGATTTAGATTGACCAATTAACTGATTATTACTCACTCAGACATGGGTAAAAAAAATGCAAACTCCACACAGAAAGTAGTAGGAGTTTTTTCTCTCCTTTTTTTTAATCCAAATTTGTATGTTTGAGAGGAAAAATACACATTTCAGAATAGTCAACAATCTGTGCACTTTCTGTGGTAACAGACGAAACAAATGCAATGTCTGCAATTGCCACAGTATGATTATTTGTCACTAGGGTTTAAAGTTCTGACGGCAAAAGTTTTAGGCTGGTAAGCAGGTTTTTTAACGAGAGTATCATGTTACGTATGAATGCGTGTGTCAATCTCTGTAACAAGATGCAACTGAAATTTAGAAAAGTATTAAAAACAAGAATTTCAGAAATAAAAACAGGTATTTAATGTGATCTTCTTTTGTATTTAACCTGTCTTAAACTCTTAAACATAGACATAATATTCACTGACACTAATCGAGTGTTTTGCACCAGGTTTCATTCAACACGTCTGGTGTTTCCAATGACTTACTTTTTATTATCAGAACAGACGCAACACCAAATGCTGTTTCCTGTAGAAGAAATGTAGTTTATATTTTTTGTGAGGTTTTAATGCTGTGCACTATATCCCCCTCCATTTTTTGTTGTATTTTAATAGAAACTGAGAAATTAATATTATGCTCATTAGAAGTATGTAAAAGTAAGTGACCCAAGTTCTGCATAGTACTGTATAGTGAAAGAAACGGTTACATTTACTAATAAGTCATAGTAAATATGACAAACAATAGTCCCCTGTTCCTTGCATTACATGCAAGCACACTGAGAATAATTAGCAAGTCCTTGAATATTTTCTTCATCCTTTTTTGTCAAGGTAAAACTTATTTAAGTTTGGTTACACTGACACAATATTCATTAACTTTAACAACTTTTTAGCCATTAAAATCACAGGATGAGTATTTTGTAAAAATTGCAAAATAAGGTGGAACTTCAAAATGATATAGTAAAATATAGCAAATAATAGCAAAATAATAATCACTTAATTCACCTCAAAATTAGTTGAAACCTGTTGCCAAACTTATGAAGTAAATATTGTTTTTGTTTGTATTCTGAGTATTTTCACCCCAGTCACTACTTGTAATAGTGTAAATAAGACCATATCACTCCTGGGTTCGATTCCAACACCAGTCGACCTTGGGGTGGGACTTTTCTGTGTGGAGTTTGCATGTTCTCCTCGTGTCTGCGTGGGTTCTCTCAGGGTACTCCAGCTTCCTCCCACCATCCAAGGACATGCACTGATAGGTTAATTGGTTTATCTAAATTGCCCATAGGTGTGAATGTGAGAGTGATTGTTTGTCTCTATATGTCAGCCCTGCAATGAACTGGCGACATGTCCAGGGTGTACCCTGCCTTTGCCCTATGTAGCTGGGATAGGTTCCAAGCGACCCCCGTGACCCTAGTGAGGATGAAGCGGGTTCAGAAAATGAGTGAGAGTGAGTGAGTGAATAAAGACCATATCACATGGAAAATGGTCTATCAGGAGTGTGTTTCCCCAGTGCAGCCACATGGGAGCGCTGTATTCTTTTGGATGCAGGGTTTCCTCTTAATGAACAGTTAAGCACCATAAAAGTCATGAATTTGCCTGATGGCAGATGCTTTCATGTGTCCATATGGGCCATTATTGCTTCCACTGCTTGGGGTTATTTACTTAATGGATCAAAGAGAATGTACTTTATTATGAGTAAGTGGTTTGTGAGAAAATGTAACCTTTAAAATGTGTGGTCCCAAATGGAAAGTTGAATTGTTTTTATGGTGACTCATCAGCAAAACCCCACCAGCAAAGACAATCCAATAACTCAAGATCTTCACTGACCTTTGGAAAAGGGCTCTACTGTCATTAGCTTTCACGTAATACTGTAGTTTTACTCAAAATCCCACTTTTTTCCTCTTCAGTGATTCAGCCGGTGGAGTGAGTCCTGCAGAGAAACTGAGCCCCGAGCACCTGCAGCTACTGAGAAATGCATTTACCTGCTCTAAATCTGGACCAGCACAGGAAAGCAGACAGTGTGGAAGGACGGGGAGGAACAGAGGAGCAAATGATGAACCTGGAATGAAGTTTGAGGAGTTTCGGGAGGTTATAAGGTCTGTGATTGGTCCTGGTGTAGAGGACTCATGGGCTGAGCAGTTCTTCAGTGAGGTAAACATGATTTTTTGACATACACTTTCTTTTAGTGCTGGAATAAATTCAGTGTTCCATTAACAGAAGGAAATCAAGCTTTTAACCTCTTATAGAGCACTCAGAAATACTCAACCATAGTGTGTTATTGAAGGACATAAGACTTTATTACTTTTGTGAATTTTTTTACATTTCTTTATGTAGAAAGTCATGGTCAGTGAAATTACCATATGTGGTTCATTAGTCATACTGTAAGTGGTTTAAGAAAAAAATCCAAGAAGTGTATATACATAAAACAAAACAAACAAAAAAAAAAACAAGAAAAAACAACATTAGATCACCTGTCCACATCCACGTTATGCCTTTGAACATCATTCCTTACATTAGTACCATTACTTCATGGTACCTAACAAAGCAGGTACACTCACTTTTCATGCAGAGGTGGACCTTGCAGGCCCTGTAGACCACCTTTGACCTGAAAGTGTTGACCCACTGTCCTCACTGTAACTGTTGCTGTCACTGTCTTGTATGCGGAAATTACCAAAAATAGTCACTTGCCTGATAAAGGATTAAACAGTCATTGTGTATTCCTTTACATCCTTGGCAGGTGGATATATGTTGCACAGGGCAGGTGACGTGGCAGCAGCTGTGCTCCTACCTGCTCCTGGAGTACAGTGAAAGAGAACGAGCCTCCATCCCCATCGCTGCTCTCCTGGACTCCCCACAAACAGTCAGACATTGCTCCCACAACAAGGTACAGGAAACACGCTACCGTAGACAAAGGGTAGGCAACCTGTGGCCCCTATTGCACTCTGCAGGGGCTTCTATTGGTTTGTCCAGACAAGGAAATAAAAGATAAAGTTTTCGATTTTTTTAGAAACTATCTGCGTCCGAGATTAAAAGCACTAAATCTTACATATATTATTAAGATGACCTGAAAAACAAATAATGAAAGTGCTGGTTAACTGATGTTTGCAATGTATATGATGGTGTTATTACACATGTATATCGGTTTAAATAAGCATTTTTCAACCTTGGGGTCGGGACCCCATGTGGGGTCACCTGGAATTCAAATGGGGTCACCTGAAATTTCTAGTAACTGATAAAAATGATAAAAAAAAAAAAAAGAAAACTTACTTATAACTATAAAATAACAACTTAGATATAAATATGTGGTGACTGACAGAGACAATCCCAATCCATAACAGACATGACAAACTGAGT
>JAPTMW010000012.1:8234213-8252541 GCA_029822955.1 Ostorhinchus angustatus | reverse complement strand
TAAAGGGCAAATATGAACCATGTTTGCTGTTCATATGACTTGTATTTGGGATGATGAAGTAAACATCTGTTGAGTATTTTATCATAAAATTGTTTGATTGTGTTGTTTTGAAAACCCAAACCTCTAGTGGGTCCAGCAGACCCATGAACACTGGCTGAGGAACACAAATACTAACACCACACAAGGGAGATAAACTGCTTCAAATGAACCAATCATCAGTGCAGATTTGACCCCATGAGAGTTCCAAACATGACTGCTCCATGACTATTATTCATCTCCTTTCTTGGCTGACAGTCTGTTCAGTCCATTCTTCCTTCTTGTGCTGCTCATGTGTCAAGAGTCATTTTTGTTATTATGCAGCAGCAGCAGCAGCAGCAGCCCAGTCTGTGTCCGTGTCTGTGGTGGACGTGGGCAGTGCGCGGCCCCAGAGGGAGTGATCCGGCTCTGTGATTGGCTGAGCAGAGCGACGTGTACATCAGTCCGCTGCAGGTAGTTCACATGTCGCAGTTATCTGCGTGTGTCCGCTCCAACACCGCACTGACGCTCTATGTGCGCTTTACCTCAGATTATGCGACTTTTGAAGAGTGTCTATGGTGTGACACTGAAACACGACGGAGACAGAAAGTTCCTTTAAGTTCTAAGGTAAGAGCTTTTCTAAACAGTGGTGTTGTTAATTGAAATGTCAGTTGTGTGTAATTTCCCTCAGTGATGAAACTGTGCGTGTTTATCTTGTATCAGTTTCCACACGGCCGTTTGGTCAAGTAAACATGAGGTTAGGGAAATAAAAGGGAAAAGAAAAGATAGAGAAACTTTATGGTTTGTTGTAATCTATGTAAAACAATCTTATCATTTAAGTTTTGATCTGAGCATATATGATTAAAAACGATTTGAATACATTCTAAACCCCAGGCTGTTATTACTACACACTATCCTAATAATGACTGCTTTTAGGAGGTTTATTCTCTCCAAACAAACTCCAAAATAAGACTTCTTACCAGCTCTAGTGTAAATGAGGATGTGTTTGAGGTGAGGAAGCCGCCTGCTGCTGCTGCTGAGTGCTGCCTGGTTTGTGTGTTTTTAGGAGTGTAACCTTGAAATGGGCATTATCTCAGGACCATGGGGATAAGAGAGGCGTAGATTAACAGACCAACATCATGGAGTTTTCACACTGCAACAGGCTGATTAGATACAACAGGATGCAGGCCTGTTTGGATTGGATGGAGGCTTACTCAGTTATTGACGGTTGCATGTTGAGCAAGAGAACAGACCTACTGCTTGGAAACATTACAAAGAATGGTTTAATTGTAAATGTTCCTTTATTTCTTTCAGGTTTGTTCAAACTCAGCTGTGGCATCTACACTTTCAACGTGGTAAAGGAGGAAGCAGGATGAAGTCCAAAGGGAAAGCTGTGAGATCATCCAGAAGACCCTGGTCTGACCCCGAACCAGAACTAGAACCAGATACAGAGCCTGAACCCGGGTCCAGCGAGCAGGAAGGCTCAGAGGACTCGGTCCAGCTCGATGCCACGTGGAGGGGGTCTTTGAGGAGCGGCAGCAAACGTGGAGCAGGTGGAGGCCGGCGCCGCAGACAGCACGGGTCCAGCACGAAGGAACGCAGCATCCGTCGACTCGAGAGCAACGAGAGGGAACGCCAGCGCATGCACAAACTCAACAACGCCTTCCAAGCTTTACGTGAGGCCATCCCACATGTGAAAACTGACAAGAAGCTGTCCAAGATCGAGACACTGACCCTGGCTAAGAATTACATCAAAGCCCTGACCACCATCGTCCTGGACATGTCAGGGGCCTGTCTGCCCGCCGACGGGGCCCCGTCAGAGGACAGTACCGCTAAGCTGCTCCAGTGCTACCAGCAGCATCTGGAGGAGGAGGGGGAGGACGGTCTGACCCAGTACCTCACCCATGTGCACAGCTTCAGCCAACGTAGCTAACAAGACATTTTGGAGACCAGGCCTTGTGACTGCCCTGGTCTCCACGGTAGAAGGAGGGAGGAAGGGAGAGAGGGGGGTTAAGGGCCAAATCTCAAATAATATACTATTCCAATTGCTCTGAGGTCTGGTCAGAGGTGTGGGTCCAGTTCCAGATGGACTTTGCACATAAACCCAGCTGACCTGAACATGTTGGCACCCATTACTCTGGAAGGAAATACAGGTGGACCATTCACACAGCAGACAAAGACTGCAGATCGGACAGTAAGCTCTACATGGATAATGATTTAACAGACTGAAAAGACTCCAGTTAATTCCTTTTTTTTTTTTTTTTGTTCAAAGGGCTAATCATTTGGCCACCGTTTCCTTTATTTCTCTTCGTCTACGCTCCAAACTGTGGAAGGGACTTGTTCTCGTTTGTGTTATCTTGTGATCTCTGTGTGTTTTCTGTTGAGAAACCTGCTAAACGTATCCTCTAGTCATAACTGTCACATCCTGGAAACAAAGAAAAGACAAGCAGCAGGCCCAATAATTGAAATGTTGAAGCGAGTGTGTGAAGTGTTTGTCATTCCAGCAATCATACACCAAACTGTGAAGACTGCTTATAATCAGTCTTGAATGAGGTTTAACCCCTACAGCCCCAGATGATGCTTTCATTGTGTCACTTGTTTTTGTTGAGTGAAAGAAGACAATCTATCCGAGGTGGCATTATGAATAAATACACTTATTTATTGATGAAGACTACCATTTTTACCATGCACAACACTGGAAACATACCCCACATTGTTAACAGTACAGATGTGTTACACAGGTCAGTACAGCATTGAAAATATTCACACAAAACATACACCCATCTTTGTACAAGTCCAACATTTACAAACATGTCATCCCTTTTTTTTTTTCTTTTTTTAAAGCACATCATTGTGTTGGTGCAGTTAGGCAGCCTATTGCACATTAATGCCCAAAGAATGGAATTAACCAATGTGTATGATTTTGTACCATTCCATGAAGGAATACTTATTACACTTTTTTTGTCAAACATGGAAGCAATATTCCATCACACGATTGTTGCAACAAAAACTGGTTTTGTTTTTGGAATACTAACATTCTATTTTTAACAAAAATAGAGTTGCTGAGTCACTCTACTACCATTGGCCTAAAGGAAGTAGATGTCATGCAAATGCAAACATTCTCCTGAGAAAGAGGAAGGCTCATTTTACACATTTCAATCAAAAGTAAGTGGTCCACACCTTTCCCATTTTTATAAAGCAGACTATTGCACATACTCCATGACAACGTACACTAATAACACCATGTTCAGAGAATAACTGCAAGATCTTTGCACAACTTCAGCCGTTTGTTTGTATGAGAAAAGGAGCAACCGTCGATGTTAAGTATCTAACCTTGTACAGTTAGAACTCTTCTGTGCTGGCTGCTCTATCTGCTTTTGATCCCATTAAATGTTTCATGTTCCATTAAAACAAACTAAAGTCTGTCTTTTATCACACGGAGCTGTGGTGTTTTTTTATTGCCTGTCTAAACTAGGCTGACTGAACCTTTCCCCAATTTGGATTTTTGGCGAGATTGTGGTACACAATAAACCCAACTGTTGTGTGTAACACAAAGACAATATGTAAATTTTTAATAGTTATACAGCAGGTTGAACTAAGAATGATTTATCTAGCGTTCTATATTTTCTTGTCTTACATATCTTAACCTGTTACCAGCAGGATATAATTAATTATTTCTTAAATGTACAATAAGATTGTGGTCACTTAGCACTACAGCTGGTAGAACAGCAGCTCAACCACTGTCATTAAACTGTGTTAAATGAAATGTTAATGTCTTTCCACCTTTAAAAATATCATAAAATATCTCTTTAAAAAAAGTCACCCTTCCACCTTCACTCACATGTAGTTCTGTAAATAAACACACCACACAAATCAGCAGAGACATCACACTGTGATGAATAAAGAAAACAAAAAGATGTGATATCAAAAATCACCAAAAAAAAAGACAAAAGACAACAGAAAAAAACAAATATGTTTGTACTGTGGAGATAAAAGGTTCACGGAATGGACAACATTCACATTACAAGACCAGTGGTTGTTTTTTTTTTTCTAGAGACATTAAAACAGAGATGGAACACAGAGATCGTTCTGATTGTGATATTATCTCCATTTACTTGCGATGTGAAAACTTAAGACTCTTTTCTGGAGTTAAATTCACCCTGATTTTAAAAGGAGGAGGATTTGAACAGGTTTACTGTGGACGATGGCTTCATGTGTGCCTCTACTGATACACTGCACATATAAAAACAACACAAAGTATGGGAGCACCCGTCATGTGTTTAACATCCCACAGTGTTGCCATTGACCTCTGTGTTCCTGACAGAGATGGAGCTTTGAAGGGCTGGGAGTGGGTCTGTTAGAGAAGGAAGACGGATGCGGGGCGGCTCCATAGAGTTCCCTCTCACTGTGATATGGTCCCAACCACCCTAAAGGACAGAACCAGCGAGAGAGGAAGCACATGTTTTAATAGGTTTCTATTGAAGATTCAGTGTATAGCATTTAGTAACTTCTACTGGCAGTTGTAGATTGCATCACTTTGTCTTCCCCCTCCTCTACGGTGGCCACTTAAAACGCCAATGTCCTATGTTAGGTTTAGTCTGTAAAAACAATATTCTGGATCAGATAGGTGTCGTGTAAACAGCAGATTCCCTTTAGATATTCTGAATTGGGCTTTTTTTCTGAATGATCTTTTTTTTTTTTTTGACTAAGACATTGGATGCGGTTACATAATTCCAGTTTTATGCAGATTCTTGGAACATGTGTACCGTGCAATAGCAAATATGCATCTCATTTGCAGGTGTTACTACAAGTTAAGACACACAACTCCTGTTTGTGGTCAGCTGGAGAAAAGAAAAAGATCCTCTGGTAGAGATGCAAAGAAAGCAGACTTTGTAGATATGTCTGTGTAGGTTCTCATTTGTCCAGGTCATCGTTCTTCTTGGTAGCTCTTCTCTGTTCAACTGGACTGGTTTAGCTCTTTTGAATATGCTTCGTCTCTCATCCAAACGACTTCTTCAGTTCTAATAACTGGTGGGGGAAACTGACCTTATAAACCTGCAGGGGGAGTGGTCTGTGTAGGTCAACATTTAAGTTCGTTAGCATTAGCGAAACATATTCAAAAGAGCTAAACCAGTCCAGATGAACAGAGAACTTGAGAACTGCCAAAAATGAAAGACTGCGTAGATAGAAATGGATAATTCTAAGACAATAAAAACCCAATTTTCATTTTCTTGCAATTAATGCAGATGAAAACTTTATGAAAACATGTTTACAAATATTATGTTCCACTTCTGAATGACACTGTATTTAAAAAACAAAAAAGATCAGTTAAATGTAGAGTGTAGCCGTGAAAACTAGACCCTGATCCACTGTAGCTTCTTTGCTGCTTACCCCAATACCGTAGTCCCATGACTGTCCTTTGGGTGACATGGGTTGGACTCCGAGTCGATGGCAAACTGTCCCACAGCTCAGACTGTGGCTGCCCTGCACCTTATCTGCTATGATCCACACCTACACCCACAGAAGACCAGCGTTCAATGACACAGCAATGTCATACAATGTAATCGATGCCTGTAACTCCTTCCTCTTTGTAACCATAAGTAATAATCATCTAATGTACATTTTGTTAAATTCATTTGAAAGTACGGTCTTAACATGTTAAAACAGAAATGCTGCAGTGCTGACATGCTGGTTCCTACCTGGTCCAGAGGCCCTACAGAGACTTTGCGCACATTGTTAGAGATGTGTTCCCAGGAGGAGCCTTGAGGGTAACTGGGGGCCACACCCTGCCGATACCATAAGTTACCTGGATGGACGATAAGGATATGAAGTCTCTCAAAATGTCCAAATGTTTATGTCAGGGTATGTGATGCATCTACTCCTAAGTATATAATGTGTGTGTCAGAACTAAAAACACATGTTGAGTCACTTTTTACCATTTTCATCGACAGTGTAGACTGATGTTCTGCCGACAGACACCTGCTTTAGCTTTTGTTTAGAAGGAGAAGGGATGTGGTACCAACAGTCTCCTGCAGAGGGAGACAAAACATCAGCATCATGAATGTAGGGTTTTCTGTCTTATCTATACACACTTAAATGTCAAACATACTGAATCCTGTTTTTTCAATCCATTTTCAGTTTCACAAACAATATTTTGAGTTATTTTCAGCAGGGCAGCCCAGTTTCTACCATTTACCTGCTGGGTTCTCTTCTGAGACAGATCCCCTGTAGAAAGCAGAACCATCCCTGGCAATGGCCCAGACCTGTCTGGCAGCTCCAACGCAGATGGATTTGAAAGGCTGGTCAGTTCCCACATGGAGCCATGAGGATCCCTAACAGAAACACAAAGATGTCAGGATGCTTATCTCCTTTTTAAATGTTTTATTTGACAGTGTACCAGAATTGTTTATATATGCCAATGTTAGAGCCAGGACTTGGGCATAAAAAATGTCCAAGAAGGTGTGAGTTTCCATTCAGTGAAACTTTGGTCTGGTTTTACAAAGATGTCTTCAACAGATCAGTGCAGAGCAGTGTCAATTCTTGCATTACTCTAAGTTTGACAGTTTAAAAAACCTAATTGTGACATTTTGAGCCGAAGAAGTAAGGGTTTCCTACTGTTACAAACTGAGTTGAGAAGTCTGAAGCAGCGGCACAATTATCCATGTTTTTAGTTTGAAAAACATCTACATTTGCAGATAAGTCAAATTACATTAATCCAACTTAAGAGAGTGAAAAACTAACAATGTATCTAACAGTTATATTTATCTACCTATCTGAAGTTTGATTTTTAATTAGATCAATCCAGGTAAAGGCGGCTCCTCTTCCCTGTTTTTATATCAAGTCTGTCAAGCCTGTAGAGAGCAGCAAATTTACATGAGCAAAATACTGTATTTTCTGCACTATAAGGTGCACGTAAAAGCCTTTAATTTTCTCAAAAATCGACGGTATGCCTTTTAACCCAGTGCGCCTTTTGTGTGCACTGAGTTCCAAAATCTGTAAACAGAGCGTTCAAAGTGAAGTTGCGAGTGTCGTGGGAGCGATGGATGAGAGACGGCGAACACACTTTTACTAAGACTGGGAGGCAGCGCTGGGCGAGTTACACCACCATGTGAATGGATTATGTATGCCTGGGCTAAGGTATCTGCTTTGACTGTTGTCTGAGCTTTCGCGAAAGCCGGCATCATTGCTGAACAGCCACCCGGCAACGAGACTGGCTCCAACAATGACGAGAGGGAACCCGGCATGTTTGATGGCGAAATTGCCCAGCTGTTCAATTCAGATACAGAAAATGAGGACTTCAATGGATTTGTGACAAACGATTGATCAAAAAATAATGTGACTGTATTTTTAAATACGTAGTAGAATAAAGTTCAACCAAACTCACTGTTTTGCTTCCGTTATCTTGTTTTAGCATGTGCCGAATAATACGGTGTGCCTTATGTATGGCTTAAGTACAGAAATAGACCCCGTAAGTGAGACTGCGCCTTACAATCCGGTGCGCCTTATGGTCGGAAAATACGGTAAGACTTCAACTTCTACACATGCATCCAGTCAGGGAAACCAGCCAAAGATGTTAATCACGAATTAGCTTCTACAGTGTCGATGGGTGTTAAAGTACTCTGCATTTCTGAGGGAGCCTCGAAGAAAAAATAAGTTCTGAGTGGTTCAGAAGGTGTGAAACCAAACCACAGGGATCTGGTGTTGTCCTGTAAGTGTGACTCACAGCAGGTGTCAGTGCAGTGACTCCCAGTCGACACAGCACATCTCCCTTGTTGCTGATCGCCCACAGAGGGACCACCTCCATGCTCCTTTGACCAGCACAGGGCAGAATGGTCACGTCACTCAGTGGAATGGGTGGGATCTCTTGCCAGGGTCCTGTTGTCGTCAGTTTGCACTTCCTGTGACATGAAGACACAAGCTCTTATTTCTACTCTTCATTATTGTTGGTAACTATGATCCTCAGCATTATGACCTGTAGATTCAGAGACATCCCTGTCTGTAATATGGGATGGACACTGGACTGTCTTTGTTTATTAACATGATCTTGTCATTGATTTTTAACTTTTTCTGAAGTTTTATGTACACTTCTGATTAGAATATCAAACTTTTCTTCAGATTTAATGATATAAACACAATTTTGTGGCTTATCATCAGCTTTGTTGTGTTATTAGAATAAGTTATATTGTTTAGTATACAGCTCAAAAACACCTTTTACTGCAGCAAATAGATTCCAGTGTGAATCCCCCTTACATGCAACAAAAAAACCCTACAGCCAGTGTTGTATTAACAAGTGGGGAGGGTATTAACTCTGGTATACCATAGTATGTGTTGGTAATGTGGTGTTACTGAATCCACATTAATCCCATTCAGGTCTGTTGTCTGTGATTTGTTCAATGTTGCGCAGCATTTTTTCACACTCGGCACCAGCTGAGAATGTCAAGTACAAAGCGTGCTCATGGTGTACCTGCTGAATCAACAGTGCAGACACTAAGCCCAAAGTTTGTTTTTATTGTACCTGGCCCATCGCCGGCGACGCACAAAGTCCTTCATCGTTTTATGGCCATGGTACGACCTGTATGCACAATTTGAAGAGAGGAAGGAAGAAAATCAGAAATAAGTTAGGGGAATTACTGTGAGATCAGCATAGTTTCCATTACAGAAATTCACAGGTGGCTTTCAAGAATAGAACATGAAACCTACGCTGGAAAATCAGCTGCATATTGCCAGCCTTCTCTGTCTGTCCCTCCTGAGACGCTGTAGTCGACGACCCAGTCCGACACCTGGAGCAGCACATATGGACACTGAGACACTACACACCATCCTCTTACACTTTACAGAATATAAATTACATGATGAGATTTAGATCCCAACAGGGAGTGTGTGTCACTGTGCATACCCATGTCCACTGAGGTGAGGGGGGTTTGGTATTTGTTTTTGTGCACTCATGTAGTCCTGATGCATCGCTCCACATGTAGCGGTCTGTGGGCAGACCTCTAAAATAAAACAAACAGTTGAGTTAGTTCAGAAACAAACGTGTCCTTTAGCCACATTTGTAATGTTTGCATTTGTTTATCGCACAGTTACTGTAAGTGTTTGTTTAGAGAAAATGTATTGAGAAAGTACGCAGCTCTGCAGGAGATGAAAATCATTGCAAACATTTCTGAAAAAAAAAAGAAAAAAACACCTTCCTTCTGGAGCTCCCTCCCCTTAGTCAAAATTAAAACACTAATTATAAACACAGAAAATATGACACTTCATTTCATAATACTATGAAAAATTGAAGCCAAAATGTCCCAGTTATGAGAGCTGCCATGTTGCTTCTGTATTGAGCCATGGCATAGAGTCATCAGACAGAATATTTAACCCTCTAACTTTACAAAAACACCTGTAATTAGTGATCTGCGATGAAAATCTACACCTTGGACTACTTGAAATAAAATATACTAACAGGTAATTGGGGAATATTTGTCCATTGATGTCATTGTCACTGAAAAAATGTTGACATTTGAAAGTACAGCGTATAACAATACTTCTTATTAATTACTTTTTGACTTCCAAGGCTCAGATTGTAGTCCTTAAGAATTAGCACGAATGCCCCTGTATCTCACCGGCATGTTCTATCATGAATCAGTAACAACTCAAATTTGCGAGGTTGTCAGGTTCTGTCTCTATGTTAGAGTCCTGTGGTCTTGATGCAGGAGTTCAATCTCCCAATGGAAGTGGGTGGTACTTTCACTGGAGAACTCAACACATTAAATAAAAGTCCATATATGACTTCCTATCAGTGCTTAATAGTAACTATACTTATATCTGTAACCAACATGTTATAAGCCATTAAAATATGGCCCATTATAAGCAAAGGCCAATTTTTAATATTTAAAAAAATTGATAAAAAATACACAAATCTAAATTTCTCCAACTGTGAACACAGTTTGGAGATATTGTCCCAAGGAAGCTACATGAAAAATTTGAAATGAATCCAGCCAGTAGTTTCATCAGAGATGTTTGAAGAAATTGCTAATGAAAATAATGACGATGATGATGAAGACGATGCCAGCGAACACAGGGCCTTCAAAATAGCTCATGGCCACTCAACTTGTGAGCTAAAAATGAGTTCTTCCAACTACACTAGTTGCCTAAATAGTATATACAATGACAGTCTGTGTTTGTACAGATCATGGATTGGATGTTAATACTGTTATCCGTGTACTTCAGTGCCTCGAGTCAACTTCTCTAATGCATCATAATGTGCAGCATGAGCTAGTATTAGCTTAAAAATGTAGTCCAAACAATACAAAGCACAGTACAAACACATGATCCAAACATGTGGTGTAATTTCCAGAAAATGATTTGCTCAGGTGCCTATTTTGTATGTTCCTCACGAGATGAGCTCATACAGTTCACAGCTGTATTTTTTTCATTCCCGATGCGTGCAACGTCGGACATTGAGTCGAATCTCTTCTACAGAGTCACGCTTAACTGATAACTTTATGTGTGCTCAAGAGCCGATATAAAAGCAGCAAAGAAAACGCCAAAATGTTTTTGCCAGCTCAAAATGCCACGACTTACGATACAACAGAGAGAACACGCCAATGGCATTTTACACACAGGTCTGAGCCAGGGTGAAGTCGCTCGCTGTCTGCGCTGGCATCACACTACAATCTGTCGTCTGAGCGATCGGATCCCTCGAGACAGGATCATGAGACTTAGTTCCATGAGTCGCTGCACTGCTTGTTCGGAAGCCAGAGGTGAACACACCCAATACTGAATGATGGCACTTGCAATTTCTGAGTACCTGTATTCAGTGACTGAATAAACGTATTAAGTTGATCCCAATTTGTCCACAGTTCATTCTCTAATGACCAATGCTTCCCTCTTTAATATGAAGGTAACCCCAAACCAATTAATTTAATATGTCTCCAACAAGGTTATAATAGTTTTGGATTCTTCATTATAGTTTAATTCAGTTATGACTTTTTTTCTCTAATTCAGTTAGTTTTAGTTTTTAGAGCAGGTTTACTAGTTTTTATTAGCTTTCGTTTTTTTCCCTAAATGCTTAGTTTTAGTTTTTTCACATCTTTTATCTTCCTCACCGTCGTATTCACATAAATCTCATACAGGACTCTGCTGCTTTCTCCCAACTTTAGTCTCCATATTGCAGGTACAGTGGGGACGAGAAGCAGACTCTAAAACGAAAGTGTCGAGAAGTGATGGACCGTGAAGTGCCATAAGGTGCCACCAGCTAAAATTGCTCGAGCGAAATAAATCTATTTTATATCAATCCAACATTGACAAAGATGAAAACAAAGGGAATTTTGTCCATAATATTGATACGTTTTCATTAGTTTTGTAAGCACACAATACAGTTTCAGTTACTTTTTTTTCTTTTTAATTATAGTTTTATTTATTTCAGTTAACAAAAATGTTTTTCCAATTCTAGTTTTCATCAATTCATTTGTTTTCGTTAACGATAATAACCTTGATCTCCAAATATACATATTATTCTGACCCGTGCATTTTTTATGGCGCTAAGTATACTTTCTGAATGTTATACATTGTACTTTTAAAAAGCCACCAAACTGTGGGGTTGGTCATCTTAGAATAATCTGTTTCTGCTCATCATGGTTTTAACTTCCTGAGATGTAAAAACTGAAATGTAATATCAGGACACTACTATCCAAATATTATTATGAAATATGAAAATATGCTCTTTTTAAACATCCTGCAAAATTAAGATTCTGTAGTGCATTTATAGACATGAATCTGGGAGTACCAGCCAGTGCAATAAATCTGACAAAAACTAAAACATCTTCTGTAACTCCGCTCTCAGGGTTCTACCTGTTGGTGTAGCCAGTGACTGGGTTCCACCTCTGGTTCTCATAGATGTAGACGCTCTTGACATCAGTTTGTGTGTAAATGTTATCTGTACTGCTGGCCAGTCCCTGAAAGAAGCCCCCTCCATAGCCCCCTGTGTAGGCCCAGGCAGTGTGGTCGTAGCCAATGCCCCACACAATGCCAACACTGTTGCACTCCACCACACGCAGGTGACCTCCAACCTGTCGCCAGAACCTGTGCAGAGGAATTAATATCAACTGAATGAATTAGGGCAGAACACAATGTAACACCTACCGAACACAAAGCTTAAAATCAACATATTATTGAGTTACAGCCAGAAATGTGCAGTTTATTCTCACATTTGGTCACATGGTGTGGGGTAAGGCATGGCCTCCAGTGCAGGAGAGGGCTCGCTGACAAAGATGTCCCCTTTGCAGGTGGTAGACCAGATGGCCTGCTTGGAGGGAGCTCCATGAATTCCCCTGGAGTCACAGCACGACACACTCAGCAACGCCAGCTGAAGACAGAGACGCAGATGCATTTAGAGATACTTTAGTTGATGAGAGATTTTTTTTTCTTTTTTAGCATCTAAAATTGATTTTAACTCCCAGTGTGTACGGTGGAGTGGGTTCGTAGATGTATAAAATGATTAACAACTTTCCAAACAGATCTGTTTTTACCCAGTCATGCATCTCCAGCTCTGTGGCTGCTGCTAATCTGATTGGCCACCTCTGTTTGGTTCGCTCTGGAGTGTAGATGGCAAAGGTGTGTTTGGAGTCATTGAGCACAGGAACCAGGATGGTGACCTCGTTGATAAAAGCATGCAGGTACTGAAGAGTGACAGCAGGTGGCAGAAGAAGAGAAAGGAATAGAAATTTACCAAAAAATATATAGAGAAAAAGAAGCATAAAGTATTCATGAGTTCAAGTAGAAACAGTAGTACCAATGTATTACAACTCATTCTTAAAATATTTTTGACTGAATGAGAGAAAACACAAAATGCAGTGACAGAAGTGGAAATGCAGACAGCACAAACAATACTGCCTCACCTTTTTTTCTTCATAAAAGTTGTAATAAATGAAAAGGATGCCATCCTTGTTGCCCTCTGGTCCTGAGAATTGCTCCAAGGCGAAATGAACATCGATCCACTTGTGAGGCTTCCAGTCTCTCCACCACTGCATGGTTCCTTTCTTTACCCACACAGACTGGAACAAGAGAAAGCATGAAGTGGATGAATGGAGGAATGATGTAAAGAAAGAAGAGCCAGAGAATAAAAACAAGTAACATTATTATAAATACAGCAAAAGATAAACACAAAGATCATGTTCTGATTAACCAACACATGATGTTGCGCTGTGTTTCAATTACCTGTTCTATGGCTTGTTCATAATGTCTGAAATTATCCATCTCTCTTTTCGTCCTCTCACTGAGCTGCTCAAAGATTTGTTTCCGCCAGGCTGCTGTCTGGGCTGGGGTGACAGACAGACTCATAGACTGGACTGACTGGGCCAACGCTGGGGAGAAGAGACCAATCAATAACTGTCATCAGTAAATGATATCTGATACTGTTACCGCTTTATGGGTTACCTTGAGAACCAGGCTGTTTAATGATCATATCAGAGTGTTATAGTTGGTTTTAACAGTGGAAAGTTTCTTTACTGTCTAGAATGGACTGAATACTTTGAGATTACAACCAAAGATTGTAAACAGTATCAAACACTAACAAATCCAGTGGAGAAAAAACTATTATTAACTGAAATATTGAAATACAATAAAATCAAAGCTTGACAAAAAATTATGATCACTAGCTGAAACTGTAAAATGTGTTTACAAAGTTAACTCAAATTAACTGAGCTAGACTAGCAAACCCACTTTAAAAATAAGTTAAAACTAAACTGAAAGCAAAAAATGAACATGGAATAAAAAGTCATGAAAATCCAGACCTGTTCTAAACTTGATTTCAGGCCAAATTATCTCATTTAACTCACATGACATGTTCATGGAGCAGTTGAACCAGTTGAGTTGATAGTGACTGTCCACATTGCAGCCTCCTCCACTGACCCACGCCCACAAAGGGTGCTCATCTGCACCATATGGATCCTCCATGGCTAGGGTGTAAGTGGCTACTGATGAGAGGCTACAGGTATCAGTTGAGTCCTGCACTGCTCCAGCTTGGACCTGCTGGCCCTGAGCCTCCTCCAGGTCCACATTACTCCACTCGAGTGGTGCTCCGGACTGACTTGGAGACAGAACTCCACCTGCAGAGGAGGACTTAACTTCTCCTTCACCTGCTGTGGACTCCTCCTCCACAACAGCCGGAGGGGCAACCTCTTTAGAGGGCTTTCCTGGTTCTCTGTCAGAGACCAGTTCAGAGATGAAGCTGTCACTGGTGACTTTAGGGATACGAGGCTTTGGAGGGTCGGGGGCAAGATCAGAGGGGTCTGATGGAGCATCAACAAAGGACTCTGGGGAGGCGGAGGTGACCAGGCAGCTGGCTCCATCTGCAGATCCTTTCTCTGTGTCTGATTCGACATCACTAACCACTGACTGAGCTCGTACTTCACCACAGAAGAAACATCCAGCACTGCAAGAAAGAGAAAGAAGTCTGTAAACAAGCACAGCACCAACACTGCATGCTTTATTTTTAATGAAATTAGATCAGCTCAAGCCAGTTTTCCAAACAGTTTTAACATGACATCAAATGACATAATCAGTGTTGTGAAGTAACTACTTACAGTACTGCACAAAAGTCTTAGCTCACTTCAAGGTTTGTTGGTTTTGCAGGATTGAAATCAACATACGTTTTTATTTATCATTCTCTATACTTCAGATACAACAAGAGACTGCAAGAAAAAGGTGTACAGCTTTAAACGACATAAAAAAACTGAACTAGTGAGGTCGGTTTCAGTTGAAAGTCACTATTTAGTGTGACCTCTGACCCCATGACAAGAAGCAGCACAAAAAGTTAAAACATCTGAAGAGTGTTGAATGAAACCTGATATAACACATCAAAAATGTATGCAATAAATATATTGTTTGAATAAAATGATGTTAAGTGCAAAGAGAGGTCACACTAAATGCTACCTATTCATTTTACAGAAGCTGTTTTTTCCATGAAACTTTGTTTTTACTGCTGTATGTACTTCCTATATATATCCAGATTTGATCTTAATACAGATATTGAGAAATGCATATGTATGCTCATTAGGACTTTACTAAACCAACAAACCAAATATTGGCCTAGTACTTTTGTACAGTACTGTATAAGTGTCAGGGTACAAAGAAAAAGCTATTATAATCCAATACCGTTACTGAGAAAAACATGTCATTAACTTTCAATTATGAAACATAATGGGAGCGATTACATAAAGAGTAAATCTTATTTACCTCAATAGTAATCACAGCTAGCAAAATGTGAGAGGGTGATGTTTCAAATACTTTAGAAGCACTGCCATAATGTTTGTTTAAAATCTGTATATAACCTCAGAAATTTCTGTGAACAAAAAAAAAAGAGAATTGAAAAAGGGTCATTCAGGATGTTGTAGTTCTGTTACTATTTGGACTAATTTAACCTGAATTTACACTTGGTTTGAGCTTATGGTAAATTGGCACTTTTTATGACAACAGTTTCTAAGCTTATTATTTATCATCTACATTAGCTTATTGGATTTGTTTTGGTGGCTGTGCTCTAAAACTGCACAATTTGATGAAAACATCATATTGCAATTGTTGTGTAAAATATCATGATTGTGAATAAGATTTGAGTCTACGTATTTAGTTATAAAGGACGACAAATTGAAACTAGTACACAAAATATGAAACACAAGAAAAAAATAAGTCATCAGACCCACACTGAAACTTTAAATTACTGCTTTTTTCCATGGATTAACATGATGATTCTGATAATTGTGCTTTGTTGTGCTCTAAATTAAAAAAGACAAAAAAAAAATCATCTTTTTCAAGTTATCCTGAAGAAACTCTACAAGTTTTGACAGTGTTGAGTAGTGTTGTGAAGGTCATAGTGGCTGGTTTTAATTGATCTTTTCAAGACTCTTTGGGTTTATTGCCCAATATAAAACATTTGATGGGAAAGTCATCAAAAAATAATCACCTGTAATAAGTTACATGATGATATAAAATAAAGGCATACTGCATTTTAACAATGTAACTAGTAATCAAGTACCTGCTTCATTGCAAAACATTCCTTATATTGGTCATCAGCTTTTTCTTGTTTGGGCTTGTGTTTATATATGCTATGTTTGTGTTTGAGTATTGATGAAATCCACCTCTGCAAACTGCTTGCACTAGCGCTGGAGTGGGATCGATCTCCGTCTCGGGGGACACTGATGGCCTTCCAGGTTTTCCCACTTAGTTCACTTGAGGTGACACCTTGTCGGAAATACACTCCCCGGTCCTCAGAGCTGATACCCCAGACCTACACAGAACAGTGTAACTGTGGTTGACATAGACTGGTTTGCGCCCTTGCAATATTAAACTAGCCCAGCAGGTACTGATACACAGGATGTGATGCCATGAGGCTCATACTGACCTGGTCATTGAGTCCTACGTTGATCATGATCATTTCTCCAACCATGCTGATCCAGCCAGAGCCACAGGGGTTATGGGAGTTCACCCCGCGCCTGAACCACACCTTTCAAAACAGGAGAAAAAGGAAAAAAGCATTGCATGAATAGCAACGTCAACAGGCTCTTAAGCCTTAAGCCAACCACCTGCTCAAATGTCACCGTTCATATAAATTTAGCTGCAGTTCACCAAAGTACTCTGTTCCTCTAGGCTCATAGGTCTTCTTTTTTAAGTATAAGGTATTTTAAGTCCAAATAAACACTGACATCTTTTAAATCAAAAAATCCTACTAAACTGCAATTGTAATAGGATTTTGCAGTTGCGTTTTTTCCTTCCACAAGTGACTTCTAGCAATGAGAACCCCAAAACAGAACTGGTTGAGATAGTATAGAACATGTGAATACAAATAGAAAGCAGTAATTACTATGTTCACGATTCACTGACAACTCTGATAATTATGTTCATATTTGTATTTGTCTGGTCAACTTCTTTTAAATTGTAAACATAAATCCATTCCTGCTGCCCAGGCCTCCCAACACATTCTAAAATAGTTTATGGCTGGTAATGAAGTCCTCACTATGAATAGTGATGTGATTTGCAACAGCTGCTGTCGGCAGGTGATTTTTACCACAATTTACAAGTACAAATGCAGTATTCAGAAGAGAAAAATGTTAATTTCACCATGTTCTTTGATTCTTGCTGTACCTGATTCATTTTGCTTTATTTGCTGTTTAATTAAAATTCACTCTACTGTCATTATCATCAATTTCCTATCAAAGTTCTTGTGATATTCCTTTCAATTACTCTTTAGCTTTTAATGTTTGCTGAATTATCTTTTTACAATTTTTAATCATGATTGCTCCTTGTGATTCTCACCTACAAAGTATGGCAGAAAGGAACAAAGATGGGCTGAGGATTCCTTATCTACCCTCTAATGAGTCATAACCTCACTGAAAGGTTTAAAAACAAATGTCCCTAAAAGGAAGACAGGAAATGATTTGGGTTTTTTTACTCTCTGTGGTGCATAAATGCAATTAAAGATTCATTAAATATATGTGTGAAGCACACAAGACTAAGCTCAATACTTGTGATTTCTGATCACACAGACAGTTGACATCTTTGGGCCCAAAGGTATCTGTGAAGGGCAGGAAACAAATTTCCACTGAGTGCAGTGGAATAATTTCTATCTGTTCTTAGGGACATTTCCATATATCCCAATTTTTCCTGATTTGGAGTTCTAATTACAGGCTGTATTTTACTTCAACATCTTATATTACATTCATCACTATGTTTTCTTACTTTGTTGTCCTTGGTCACTGCCCAAACAACACTGACTCCCACGGCTACATGTGTGGCTCCCACATCAGGACTGGGAGACTCCACTACTGCCCATGAGGTACCTGTCACACACAATATATTACACTCAGTACAACAGCTGAACTCAAATACACTAGACCCTCCCCCGCCAGGAAACTAGAGCACCTTGGGGGCAGTCCCGGCTGATGCCTTCCCTTACAATGAGCTGTCCTTCCCATAGCACCGCCCAGACCAGGTCCCCTGGGCCACAGCTGATCTGGACCACCTCCCCAGGGAGAGGCACCTCCTCCCACAAAGAGCCCTCAGGATTGTGGTGGTAGATTCCGTCTCTGAACCACACCTGGACACAGGTGAGAAAAGGAGGATGACAGCCAAAAAAACAAAGTATTAGAAGGTCAACGGTGATATCAGAACAGAAAGAAAGGGGAAAAAGCATTGAGAAATACAGAGGTTTATCTGATGTGACAACACCATGGGTGTGTGATTATGCTGTGGGGATTAAAGTAAAAAAAAAAAAAAGAAAAAGTAGACACACAAGTCAGTCACTGTAGCACTGACTGACTTGTAGCAGTTTAGG
>JAPTMW010000012.1:8062595-8072742 GCA_029822955.1 Ostorhinchus angustatus | reverse complement strand
TGTCAGATGCCAAAATCACACCACACACGCTCAACTTTGTGAAGAAGTTGGTTAGCACCTTTGGTGTTGGCTTGGAGAATGTTTCCAATGTGTCCACAATGTTCTCTAGTGCAGCTTCAGAGTCATTAGCCCGTCGGGCACAGGCTACAGCACAAGACCCTGTTTTCCAGAAGATGAAAGGACAATTTACAACAGGTTGGTTAATTATTATATTAACCTCATATAGGCATAATGACAAAGAGAACAAATAGAAAGAAAAGCAACAACTGTAAAACTCTTGAATTTTGACCTATCTTGTTTCGAAACAGTTCATCCTTGTCTCTTAGGTGTTGATAAATCTTGACAAAGGGCTGGTGTTGAAACAAGTAACACCTCCTGGCTTTCTCTTCCTCACATCAGACACAACCACTGCTTGTGTTTCATCAAACACAGGCAAATATGTCTGCACTAGTTTAGATGATTAGACAAACTGCCGGCCTCCCTTGAGGTGCTATTTATTATTTTTGTGCATGTTGCATTATATATGCATAGACACTGACAGTATTCATATCAACACTGAAACACCGTCACTTGCAGCAGTTGAAGAATTGGTGTTTTGCAATATAATTAAGGTTTTAACCAGATGATATGATTTGTTGGTGAAGCTGGAGCTTTTCACAGGTCAGCAATAATGGCATGTTCCTTCTTATTACACTTGTGCACACATCCACACTGGTTTTATTGAAGCTGAAACTGGAAGTTGTCGCTTCTATATTATACTATTTTCCAGGTAGAGAATTAAGAGACTGCATTGCTTTACTCTATAATACCCTTTTAATCCCAAAGCCTCAGAAAATTCCTAAAGCACTTTTTCATCTTTCCCAATCTATTCTCTGAGGTGTTGTATGCTGATGTGACATCAAAGATTAGCACTTGGAAGACACTCTGCAATAAAAAGACACTTCTCTGATCTATCCTCAGTTTTGGATTAACCATATTTCAAAGCAAAAAATTCTGTGATATTCATGTGTGTGCTTCTAAGGCAGTGATGAAGCCTCCAGTCATTTTGGGCTGTATATTCAGATTCATCTGCAAGCTGTGGAATCCAACAGGACAGGTGCAGTTCTAGTTTAGCCAAGGCCCCTTGGAGACATTTTTCTCAAAACAATCACTCCCCTGTTTTTGGAAGCATGTCTCTATTTTCCTGCATTACATAAGGGAGTTGAACTACAGTTCACTGCGCTTGGTTTAAACATGGCCCTCTTTGCTGACTGTTTTATACTCCTACAGACTGATTGCACATGCATGTTCTTTAAATTGGAATTACAGTTAACAACCCAGTCTCTCCTGTTCATTGCACTTCTACATAGCAACTCCTCCTGCTCCTTTTTCCTCCCTTTCTCTGCTCTTCAGCCTCTCTGTGCTTTTCTCCTTCACTGGTCTTGAGAGTGGCCTATAGAGCTAATGTGTTTGGCCCTGGGATAGAGGAGGACAAGGACAGCGAGTGAATGAAAAGCAGCTAGGGGGGGAAAAATGATCACCTGACCTGAAGAGAGAAAAAATGCAGTAAGGTTTAGCTGGACCTGAGGAGTAGAGAAGAATATACAAGACGATAAAAAAAATTAAGCAGGGCAACAGGAATAGGAGACAGGTGTGATGAAATTATCAAGCAAAAGCCTGAGAACGGCACGTAGCCTAACAGAATAAATTACACAAACAGAAGTGTGCGAGGCTCAGGAGCAAGTGCTGTGCTGATGAATCTTACCAGATGTTGCAGTGCCAGCTGTGCGCATGCAGTCAGGCGTCACCAGGGCTTCTGCCTTGTAGGGTGCCTGCCGACCATCACTACCCAGATGTGCCCACAGCGACGTGGGAGTGGGGCCGACAGACTGAAAACTACACAAACCTTCCAGGGCGGAACAAACAGGGTTTACAGAGCTGCTGAGCAGCCAAGCTCCCATTCCCCGCACCACGTTAGTGGCTCACTCGCTTTCACAGGGTTTGTGGGCCGGAAAATATGGGTTTATGTGTGCACATATAACATTTGGCAGCAGGGAGGCATTCAAATCCAATTACGGCGAATGCTATTTGCATGAGTTACTGTTTTAGCAGTGGATCTGTTCCAGAGACTTTTGTTAGAAGAGCTTTTTTTTTTCTTCTCCCTTTTTTTTGGACAAAAAGCACAAGATTCCTGTTTTTTTAATTATGTGCCTATTTAAATGCCATTTGTCATACAAAAATGACATTTAGCACATTTTAATGAAAGTCAGTTAAATTTTATAAAGTAGTTTGGCTTCGCACCTTTGATCCCCTACTTAGTATTAAATCAAATGCTTTAAATGTGAACTTTTATTATTAAAAAGCTGCAACGCCTTTTAGTCCATTCATGCTGCTGAAATAACCACTGAAAAACTAACAACTTCTGCTCATCTATCAAACAAATTCAGTTCAAGTTAAATTCATCACATCATATAAAGTCTCACACAGAGACAGCAACAGTACATTTGGAATTGTGGCCCTATAAAAGTGGCCCTCTGCCTGGACTGTAATTTTGCGCAGCAGTGTCCGTGATCCTCTGTTTTAGTGTGTCAGCTGGCCCAGGTAGGGCAGTCCGTTGGTGTTGTTTCGCCACACAGGTCACAGTGCAGTCACACTACTTTTCACATCTCTTTCTCTTATCATCTGTATTCCCCCAGCTAACTGACAGAGCAGGGGTCAAAGATGAGTTCAAGGGCACTAAAAATAACTCCCTTCATGTTACCGACTGTATTGTAGTCACTTTGAAGTGCTATTTTTTTAGTCCATAGGCCCGAAGGTCTGATGGACTGTTTGTATCAGTTGGAGTCCATCCATCTGTCCGTTGGCCAATTTTTCAAAAATCTTCTTCTCTGAAACAGTCAGAATAACTTGATATTTGTTGTGTAACATCTTTGGGCTAAGACCCACTAAGTTTGTTCAAAGAATGGGAAATGTTGATTTTTGAATTTTTAATGAAATTTTTAAAATGTCCATTGGTTTATAATGGGACTGTTTCAATGGGACACAAGGGCTATAACTTGAAAACAGTTGAAGATATTGATATAATTACTATTGGCAATAGATAGGAAGTCACTTATGGACTTTCATTTGGTGCTATGACCTTTGACCTTGAGTGACTTTGAAAGGTAAAATGAATGTCAATTAATGTCTTGGAATATGCTGTTGGACTACAGGAACCTTGGTCCTATTTTTTCTCAACCACAGAGGACAGTTTAATCTTGATGTCATGGACAATGATCAATACTTTGTATTCTTCTTGGAAATGCCACGTTTCCACTACGTGGGACCAGCTTGGTTCAACTCGACTCGGTATTCCTGGAGAGCGTTTCCATTACAGGATAGTACAGACTTCACAGTACCTGGACGTCATAGCGGCGCGGTGCATTACTTCCGTGTTGTCTGCTCGGGGAGTTGCTGATAAACTCGCTCGTTTCGTGTTGTCTTGTCTGAATTTTTACGTTGTCCACCAAAGAATGAAACTCCTGGACCAAGTTTGGTGTAGTTTGGAGTAGCATGGTGTAGTTTTGGGCTGTCATCATGTGGATTAATGTACCGCTATATTTACTGTCAACTTCCGCATCTGTATTTTGTAAACCAGTGGGTCACAGAGATAACTGTCTAACCAGTCAGTGTCTGCAGGGTTTATACATCTCGTTTTAATATCACTTGGAACCTTGGTGGAGGTGATACCAAAAAACTAGTACCGGTTACCAGATTCCAGGTCCTTTTTCGTAATGGAAACGCAAAAGGCCAAGTCGAGTCAAGCCGGTACCACATAGTGGAAATGCTGCTTTAGTGTCTGAATAGCAATTTCCTCTTTTCAGTGATACAAAGTTTTACATATCAGATAGTTCAAGGGGCAGTAAAAACATTTTAAAATAAAAGAACTTGAAGGAATTTTTTTCGAGTAGTGATCCACATGTCGTGCAATATCTTGATTACTTAGTATAAGGTCACTCTTGAGTATTTGTTTTAGAGTTTTCTTGAAACTTTGCCTTCCTGTTTTATTTAATTATAAAGTTTATTTGATAGGGACAATTCAAATTACAAAGTATAACTTCTAGCGGTTACAAACAAGCTGTAGTAACTGATGATTCACATAAGGAGATTATAGTTATTACTAGTTTTCATCTCCAGTCCCTAGTCAGTGGTCTGTTTGTATTTTTAAATTGCATTGTTCAGGTTGCCTGCGGATCCTTAAAAAGTGCTAAAGTTGATTGTCCTAAATTAAGGCATTAATTATCCATAAAATACAAATTCAACCGGCACCATAAATGATATTGCTACATTTGCTTTAAAAGCCTTTGTAAAATAATGTAACGTTTTCTTGTAGTGTTTATCATTTTATCATAACGGATGTGAATGAGTGGAGCCTCCGCCAGTCATTCATGGGTATGAGCTTTAGCAGCTTGGAAGTCAGGAACAGAAACATTTGTCATGGAGAAATGGATTGCAGGATGGAAAAATGGTTACAACTGGTCAAAGGCAATAACTAACGCCTGTTGAACTGTTATTTATGTGAAAGTAAGGTTTTAAATTTGGCTAAAGATTGAAACATGCGTTTAAATCATAAATTTGTCTTCCCTAAACCTGTAGATAACCTGTTGTTCAGGCAGGTTGGGTGTTAGAGAATATGTGTTTTTGTCACATGCAGTGTACCCTTGATGAAATAAACAAACAGTTTCACAATTAGAGCTGAAAACTAGTTAAAGCATCTTATTGGTACACAAAATGACTTTGACAGTGTGGTCTGTTGGGTTGTTGAAATATTTGAGTTTTTTATGACTTCGTGTAACATAATGTGCTTTTCTCTCCTGACTTAAACAGCTAAAAGATTTTATATCTAATAAAGATCAAATGACATTACCTCGTTACTTTATGGCTTGAAAGGAGTGGAGCATGTCTTGCTTTTTTCTATTTGTAGGCATTATACACTTTTATGGTGCTGAATTGTTGTCGGGTTGCAATTTCTCAGGACTGTTTCAATTTTACCTTTGCTATCGGGGCAGGTGAATTGCAGGCAGACGGATAGCGAAATAGGGCCACTCTGAAAAGAACATTGGCTGGTTTAAAGGGCTTATTTAAAGTATTAGGAGGTCTCTCTCTGGGAGAGATTGAACAGGTTTGAAATGGCAGGGCCTTGCAGTTTCATGGATTCATTATAACAGGCGGTACAACAGGGCACACTGAAATAGGAGCGGTAGGTGTGTGTGCGCGCACGTGCATTCATGTTACAGAGATGCCCTGGGGGTTTTGCTCTAAAATGGAAAGGCTGCCTGGCTCACTTCCCCTCCTTCCGTTGTTATTGCTACAGCTCATCACAATATGTTATGTGCAATATGAGTTGTGACTTGAAACAGGAATTTAATACTTCAGGACTCTCATTTTTATAGCTCTAATTGAATCAGTTCCCAGCCTCCATGAGGGAGTTTTAAGTCGATAGAGCAAAGTGTTCTCCTTGTGCTGCCAGCCTACCATGAATAACTTAACTGTGAAGTTCCCTTAAGCAAGGCACTGCTGGAGTAGAGTGACCAGCAGTGCAACACAATATTTATAATGCACTTTTCCCTGATGTAAGTTTGCACAATTTCTACCCACCTCTAGGCCATCACTGTGAAAACAAGGTGTGCTTTGTCTGTGTTAGCGGGTAAATAAAGGTAAAGTAAATACCCAGATCTCACTTTAATTAATCTTAACTGTTTGTGGTTTCAAAGCTGTCGTGGAACATTTTCACTGAAACATCATATAAGCTTTCAGGTGGTGTCCTCTTTGGTGCTTTTTATTAGTTTCTCAGTTATAGTCGACTCCCTCATGTGTTTAACCCCTCATGTTTTTGTTATTTGGCAAGGTTACTCAGAAGCAATATTTATAGCGCAGGTTTGGAGGCATATAGCTGCAGGGTAGGCTAAAAGTTGCACACACAAACACACCTGGGAGCTGCCCTCTAGTGTTACAGTCTTGTACTTTTGGCGGTTGTCTTGCTGAAGGGTGTTTTTGAGCGTAGATGATTAGGAAGGAAAAGTAAACCCATCCAAACTTTCTTGGTCAGTGTGTCTATGTCTTGCCATTTTTACACCATGGGTATTCTGCATCTACTTTTGTATGTTTTATTTTTAAGTAGTCATTAATTCATTAATAGTTTCTTGCAATAAAGATGGACAAAGGGAGAGAGTAATTTTTTCTGACGTAACTGTTTTTCTCCTCTTCTAGACTTTGACTTCAGTGTGCCTGGCTCCATGAAGCTTCACAATTTGATTTCCAAACTCAAGAAGTGGATCAAGATCCTGGAGGCCAAGACTAAACAGCTGCCCAAGTTTTTCCTCATCGAGGAGAAATGCCGCTTCCTCAGCAACTTCTCGGCTCAGACAGCAGAGGTGGAGATCCCCGGGGAATTCCTCATGCCCAAGCCTACGCACTACTACATCAAAATTGCCAGGTAAAGTACTCCTCTACACAAGCACACTTTGGCCTAGTAAGCGGGATGTTAAATTAACACACTAGCTATGATCTAAAATCTATTTTAGCCCTGCAGGTCATATATTACTATTCAGGGGCCTTTTTTCTATACCACAGTGACTCGACAAAATGATTTAAAAAGCTTATGGATGTAAGAAGATGTATGTTTGTTTTTTTACATATGTATAGAACACTCGACTTATCCTTGATAAGACTATAATCCCCCAAATGCGCACCTCAAAACCAATATAACAATCTTATTTTTATGTAATGTGGGTTACTTTAAGTTCAAAATAATATTTTTGTTGTGAAATGTTGCAGCTCTGAAGGTAGAAGGAAACGGCCAAGGACAGAAATACCCTCATGTAATTCTTCCCACACCATTTATTGTCTCTACACCTGTCTCCAGGTTCATGCCCAGAGTGGAAATTGTTCAGAAACACAATACTGCAGCACGTCGTCTCTATATCCGTGGCCACAATGGCAAGATTTACCCCTACCTGGTGATGAACGACGCCTGCTTGACTGAGTCACGCCGAGAGGAGAGGGTCCTGCAGCTCCTGCGGTTACTAAATCCCTGCCTAGAGAAGAGAAAGGAGACCACAAAGAGACACCTGTTCTTCACTGGTAGGACTTGGGTTCAGAGAGATACACAATGGGGTCGGAAAATTGTAGAGATTAGAGTCAAACATTTGATTAGGTTTATGTTTGGAGAAAGTCTTTCAGGTGCAACTGTATGCGATGGAGATTAGATATAAAAAAACAGTAGCCATTTTTTCCCTCGGCCACACTGGCCACAGGGTATTGTCATCAGTTGGTTGTCGGTCTGTCCAAAAACTTTGCCATGCAGTGATAAGTCAGGCCACTAGGGGTAGACCCCCACAGAGTTGGCTGGAGTCTGCCGTATGCACTTCGTGGGCATCTGTGCATACTCATGTACTCGGACTGCACTCAATATGGAACTAAATCAGACGTGACAGTGCACAGTATGGTTAAGAAAAAAAGAGGGAGGAATGAAAATGCCTCTGTAAACTGTCATTTGGAATAACGAACACTGGAGTCTCCACTTCCTCTTCAGCGTCACTGCTCCTTGACAGTGTAGATGCAATAGAGTGGAGGAATGGGTGAGAGAAAAGTAACTAAACAAGAAGGATTTTCACCAGTCTTTTGCTCAAGCCTGTGAAAACCACCCTATTGTTAACACAAATGTTAATAATGCTATGTTAGAGTCTGGGCCGGCTCTGAGTATAGGCCATACAGGCGGCTGCCTAGGGCGCCATCTGCTGGAGGGGTCAACAAATTACAGACAAAAAGCAAAAATAAATAAATGCATAAATAAAAATATCTGCATAATAAACTTGAAACGCACCCTTTACACTTCCTTGACATGTTTTCTCTTAAATAAATCATAATCAAGCCTCAATATGGCAAATCTTTATTCCACTCATCTCACTTTATGGATTATGTCATTCACATTTATTTCTTATTCAGTATTAAAAGACATGACATCAACTCACATGATCTCTTAAACATGCTTAGTATCTAAACAGTTTAAATTATTTCTCATTGTGTATTTATTTCTCGTAGACTTATGGTTCATTTACATTAATTCTCTACAACTGTATGAACTGTTTCAGATAAATATTTGATTCCTTTATACATCTATTGCACAAACCAATTCCAGTATTAATTCACAGTCTCAAACATTTTACATACTGCAAATCAACATATCAGTAACAGTCAATATTTTGAAGATTTTCATAAGTCAGGCCAAGGGGTTTCAAGTGCGAGCACGTTATGTTTTGTGCTTCTCAAGAGAATTTGAAGTTAACTCTAAATTTCACAAACTAAACTATGCTCCGTTATGACATCAAAGGTGGAGGGGTAAATGTTTTAATTGAACATGGCTCTAATAAGTAGAGTAGAAGATGTAGAGCATTCTGTAGCTGTTTTCCATCTAAAATGACTGAGTTTTTTGTTGTGATTGAGACCTAGCATTTGGACTCAGCAGTTTATTGTTCTTTATCGCAACATCTACATAGATACCAGGGAAAGGAGCTAATCAATCATTTGAGTGAAAAGAGTTAAAAGATTTTGAAAGGGTGTGTCCATCTCCCATTAAAGCTGCAGAAGTAAGATTTGGAAAGCTTAGACCTTGCTTCTGTTGTTGTCTCCTCTCTGTCCAAAGCATGAGACTAAATATAAAGATATATGACCTGATGCTGTTATGGAAGAATTAAGCCTTATTATCGCAGTTATGGGAGCTGCCGTGTTGCTGCTGTGACAGAGAAGCAATAGAATTATGTCTGACAGAATCTTACCAGTGACTGACAATTGAAGTTATCGGATATTTAACTCACCCTCAGTCTAAAGGAGGTGATGGAGAGTCCTACCAAACCTTTTAATTGTGGATTTTTGATAATTGATGCCAAAACTATCAGTCACTGAAGTTTTGAGCACGTAAAATCTTTTTCATACTCTTTTTTTTCTTTTTTTTTTAAACCCTTTCCAAACCCAATACTTCGGCAGGTTCATGAAATTACACTTGATGCAAATACAACTCGGTTTAAATGCAGTAAGAACAATTGGCGTCCACCTCTTCCTTTCCTCACCCTCTTCTAGATGCGTCTGTTTCTCTTGCCATGCAATTTCAATTTGCTTTCAAGCACTATTTCCTCTCCTGTCATCCCCCTGTGGTTTACCTCCACCCAGATGTTTGCCCACTCTCCATTTATACACTTGATTGGTTTGTTTAAGAGGAAATATGGACGGGGAATTCAGCAGTCCCTTCCAACCCATTTCCTCCCAACTGGAATGGCGGATATTGATTTGATTTGGGCTGCCAGTATATGTAAATGTTTAGACTGCTTTCAGTGCGTCACCCATCCTCTGCCTTTTACCTCCTCTGACCCTGCTTGGTGTTGATCGATGGTTAGGCCTTCAGTGCAGACGTTTCCCAACTCTGGAGTATTTTAGTTGTAAGTTTAGATCTGTGGTTTACACTGTGGTGAAACAGAGAGTGTTTGCTTGAGCACAGCCAAATATTTTCAGTTTGTTTGTTACTGACTTGGTTTTGCCTCTTCCTTACCTCCTTCCTCCCACTCTGCTCCTCCTGGGCTACCCTCCATCTTATTTCCTCCTGCTCTATCTCCTTCCCACCTGTATCCGGTCTTCTTCCTCTCCCTCATCTGTCTAGTGCCCCGAGTGGTGGCAGTGTCGCCTCAGATGCGGCTGGTGGAAGACAACCCTTCATCTCTGTCACTGGTGGAAATCTACAAACAGCGCTGTGCCAAGAAGGGAATTGAGCATGACAACCCCATTTCAAGATATTATGACCGTCTGGCAACTGTGCAGGCTAGAGGCACACAGGCCAGCCACCAGGTACTGAGACGAGCATGCAACTATACACATACACAACATTACACGGAATTCTAAATTCACAGCATTGCTTAGAAGCCAGACCAAATTTTACTTGAGTCGAGGTTTGTCTGGCAAAACTCCACAGGTTTGATTTGTTAGGGCCTTTGTCAGTTGGTCAGCCAAACTTATTCCTCAGTCAGTTTATAATAGATGTGTTCTACTTGAGTAATTGCTATATTCATCACTCTGTCTTTCACTTTTGATTTCGGTTTTCAGACTCTAAAATCAAGGCAGCTTCTCTTAGGGGCTTGTT
>JAPTMW010000012.1:7202864-7215003 GCA_029822955.1 Ostorhinchus angustatus | reverse complement strand
TTTTTACTCCCCTAGTGTGTTTAGCAAAGTGGAATCTCCACAAAGTCACACATTTATCCTGCTGTTTGTTGTGAACTTTAACTGTATCTGAAATGACTAAGGTGATACACTTCCTCTGCCTGCTGTTTGGGTCAGTCAATTTAGTGTTTTTCTCAAATATATCTCTCATCTCCACGGCCATCAGTTGCAGCAAAGTTAGCAAAGATTCAGGGTGTTTTGTTTCTATTTCTGGTTGGAAGGAGAAACTTTTTTAAACATGATGAAAGACCAGGATGTGGACAGCTTTGTGTGTTTTTTTTTTGTTTAAGTATTGTAATGCAATATTGTAACCCATATTGAGCAAGAATGTTTGTATGGTTGAACAAGTCTGCAGTCAGTGGAAAAATACATTATTTGCTGCATGCACAGCTACATTTAACAGTAATGCTTGTACTAAGCTGTAAATGGCTGGGCAGATATATTGTCTTTTTCACAAGAAGGGCAGAACACAGAATATTTAGCTCATGTAAATGTAGTCAGTGTAGATGGAATGCACTAACACTACAGAGCTTACCTGGCACTCGCGCCTGTCTGTCTGTCTGTCTGTCTTCACGTAGCATTAGACAAATTGAGATGCTTCCTTTGACTTTCCAAAGCAAACAGATATACTGTGGAATTATTAAATACTCATTATCTCTTGTTAGTAGGTCATGGTTGCATGTGATCCCACTGCAGAGCTCCAAAACAAAAAGGCGACGCTAGGCTACATACACACTATAAGAACGCTCCCTATTTAAACATTTATCAGGCAGGCAGCATCATGTGCAGTTAATGCAGCAATGGTTTATTCATCCTGCCCTGTCTCCATTTTTCTATTTACCATTCCGCTTCTCTCTCTCTGTGCGTTGATTTAATTCTGTTTTATAGCTCTCCTCATTCTGAGGCTATCTCTTTATTTCACTTCTTTCTTTCTGTTTTCTTCTTTCATCTATATTTTGTTATCGTTTACTTTTACTTTTTCTTTGTATTGATTAAGCCTCACTCATCAATGACACTGAAGTTATAAAAACGGTGTCTCTTTTGTGCTGGCTATGAATGCAAAAGTTTTATTTTGTTGTTGTGCTGTCAGATTGCAAAAAAAACAGGATTGTTTGTTGAAGTTAAGAGATTTGGGAAACACACTCTGAAAACATGTGAAAACATCCAATTCCATTTCCAGTAACCCTAGCTAAACATGACGGACTTGTCTTTAATCTCTGGCATTGAGGAAGTATTTCTTATCATCTTGTGATCATGTTTAACTTCAGTTTCTCAAGTTGGTCTTGGCTTCTCGGCCATATGAGAACAGAATAAGCAAGGCATCAGCAGTATCCATTCTCATTTGTCATTTGCTTTTAGGAGCTGCTTCATGATTGTTGTTTTGCCGGACTTGAATGACATTTGTATTGCATGCCAGAACAAAACCAACCAAAAGGAATGAATATTGGACAATACAGAAAAATCATCCAAACATATTTGATGCTAATGCGTTCAAAGAAAGTTCAGACTTGATGCTGCAGGAATAGAAGCATGTTTTCTTGTAACTACAAACTTCTTTCTGTCCTACCATTTGTTAGCTGTAATTTATTTTAGGAGGGTACAGCGCCTGTTACCGTTCATCAGTATACAGCTTTACACCCTGAGCTGCTCACTAATACCCTTTAGTGTGTACTGTTTAGGAGCTTCAGTGGAAAAGTTGGATTAAGGTTAAGTGTCTTTTGACTTTGACCAATGTTACGAGGTCACTTCCATTAACGTTGCAGAGCACAGACACTAAGCTTACACGTTCATCTATATGATAAGTAGGCTAATAGTAAAAGTATAGATTGATTTTCTGATCTTGTCACTGTCACTCTCGCTGCAAAATCATAGCCGTTTAGGTCAGTCACCGATAATGCAGAACTGCCATATCACAATTTGAGGTAGCTCTAGTTATTGTTGCATACTTGTAATACTTCTAAGAATTATCTCAAAATAATTTTTCCTTGCACTATTTCTACATCATTTGCACTGATTTGACTGATGCTCTTTTAATCATGGCGTCTTGCTGTGCCTCAGCCCAAGGTGTTTAACTTCCATTGGTACAAGCCATTAACATTTCAATACTATATGTTGTAAACAGAAATGGCAGATTTGATATAAGGCAAATATACAAATTCTAAAAGTCTAAGAGAAATGTATTTTTTTGACAATAAATGCTCTACTTCTTTACTAATGTATGTGCTTAGGTAAGAAGATGGGAGGTATAGTGCTGGGTAAAGTTGTGTTCCTATAGCATGATCAGTCTTGATTTTATGCTACCTACTTATCAAAAGGATGCATTGTTTTATTGAAAATAAAAATTCTAAGAATGTGAAAAAATAACAGCGCTGTCAAAACACTTCTTACTCAGCTAATATTTTCCAAAGAATTTTGAACTAACCTCCAGGTTTGTAGCATTAATGTTGGAATTGCTAGGCTAGTGAGTTTATTTCAGTCTGTTATGGCAGTGCAGGGTTATGTAACATGTTGTTGGGTGCTGCTGAAGAAATACTGACAAAGAATTACTACTAGCTAACTGCACATCATCTATATTTTATAAGAAGTCAGAAGATTGTGATTCAGATCATGGATCATGATTCTACCTCAGAAGATCATCATATGATCTTTTGGCCAGATCACCCAGCCATAGGTAGGCTATATGCCATAAAGGGCATAAAATGAACATGTAAAAAAATGTAAGTTTAACAACAAATCAGCATCTGCATTATTTTCAATCAGACTCAGAAAGGGCAATAAAGGATTATGTAGACGAATATTGTTCTGTGTTCCCCGCAGTGTTGAAGTTGTTCAAGCACATGCGCCTGAGGATGGAGATGTCAGGCTGTGCGTTTTACTGTGATTTCTTGTGTCTCATGGATCTCTCTGTACAGTTTGCTGCGAGTGCTGACATACAGTGTGTGAATTGTAAGCAACCAACGGCAGACTGGATGGAAAAGGAAGTGAGAATGATGGAGACTGGAAAGGAAGACAGATTTGCAGAGAAGAGGGAATGAAAGAAAAAGGAGAATAGATTCTTTCTTAATCATATTTTAAAAATAGAATTACAAATCTTAAATGTAGCAACAGGAGATAAACTCTTGAGTACACCTACACAAAACTTGGCTTTTGCCATGAAGAATTGCTAGTAAAATATCAATACATTCAAAGCTTGTGATTTCCACATATTGGAGGGTTTCTGTACGTTACTGTTAATCTTTTTGATTCAGCCATAAAATACTGTCAACATGAGCCAGAAGCTGGATAGTAATAACGTATTTAGTGTTTTTAGAAATTAGATTGTGGGTCTATAGGGAATCTGTTTATTAGCTTCTACCATGTTAATGGTAACCATCAGATTTCATTTCATTTATTGCAAGATCTGGCTTAAAATTCCTGTGACAGCTGGATGGAAATATCCAGTGAGACCAAAATGTGATGAATTAGAATGTGTGTGTGGGGAGGTACGTGGTGGAAGCACTGAGCTAAACATTACATGGTAGAGGTCAGCTGGGGTCATGAGACGTAACTGGACCCTCTGCACAAGTATGCAGGAGGAAAGAAAGCATCTCTTTTCAGCCTGGCACATGCTCACACTTGATATTTTGGAGGAATGTGGTCGGTTAGACTGGAAAGAACTGCAGCTCAACTTGTGTTTGTGGACAAACACACACACACACACACGTGTGTACACAAGCGGAGGAGTGTTTAAGGTTCGTGGAGCCTCACCACAGGCAAGGGCCAGGCATGTTTGGAGTGGCTGCTGCCAGTCAGCCATGCGTTCCTCATGCTGGGCTCAGCAAACAAGACTTGAAGAGAGGGTGGACAGGGCTTGGCCACTGTGACCGCAGAGCCGGTCCTGCCTCAGCCCTGTCCCGTCAACAGGAGATCTGTGCTCCTTTTTCATAACAACCGTCCCCATGGCAACACCTCTCTGTTGGCTCTGTTTTGAACACAAACTCTCTCTCTCTGTCTGTTATTCCCCCTGTCTGTCCATCTGTATATTATGAACAAATGCTCTGCAGTGATGAATGGCTAGCCCTCCCAGTTCTAAAACATGGTATGCTGCTTTCCTGTCTGTTACTTTGATACAACAGTGTTGTTCCTGTCTCAACAGGAGTGACACTGCAGTAAACACCTGTACTGATTTGACTGGGGTTGGTATTTGTGTTTTATTTTTTATTGTCAAATGATCTTGTTAATTGTTGACTGGTTAAGAAAAAGCCAAGGACGTGTAGATAAAGCTATGTGAAGGTGAGCTCCTCTCACCTTTTCAATGACTATCTATTGCCCCATGAAAACAAATTTGTGACTGGGGTGAGGTGGGGGGGACGATATGCCGAACGATATGCCCCCCGCTCAGAGACCTCAATCTGATCCTTGAGTGGGGGGTATGTGCTGAGTGATTTATAATGCTGTGATGTACAACAGTAGTCGCTAACGCACCTGCACATGCAACGATGTCACCCCCCTCTCGTGCGCTCTCTGTACACCATACAAATAACTGAATGTGTATTTGAATGCACAGGTCTTTATATTTGTTAAAGTAGGGTTGCAACAGGCATTACACACATACACATACTCTCAAGAAAATCTTGTAAGAAAAACTGACCTCCTGATGAAGAATTTAACATGAGTAGTGAGGGACTACTTGTTTTTGCTTGATGACAAAAGTGGTTGCAGTGAAGGAAACAAATCAGACTTGTTTAACCAACTTTGAAAAATGTGTCAATGCTGAAAAAGTTATAAAATCATAAAATGCACTGTTGAATTGGTTACAGCTGTCTGCAGTACCTTTCCATTCAGTTATATCTGACTCACCAATTTGTGATTGTGTGTGAATTATACAACACTTATGATGGCCTTTCTCAGGTGTTTGAAAAGAAGCACACTAAGCAGTTGATTCATAATTAATCCTACGCAAATTAGCTCAAATTGAGTCTCTTGCCAAACTAGAATAGTAACATCCTGGTTTTATATGAAGCTAATGAATGACTAATGATAGCAACTGGTAGCATTTTCAGCATTGAAGGCCATAAGGATATCTTTGCTGATCATTTTATTTAGATATTTTCCATACGGAAACTTTTAATTCTAGCATTTCAGCTAACATGCTTTAGTTATAAAACATGTTAAGAGGTTCATGGTATTTTTTTTATGATACTTATAATTCTGTTAATCTTTAGTTTGAAGTTTTATTTAATTCGTACTGTTTTCATTACAGTCATAATGAATAAAAATATCACCTGTCTAATACCGTACCCTGTGCTCAAAACAGAAAATAATCCTCCTTGTGTGGTATGAAGATTCATCTAGTTTCTACTGACTATCTAACAAAGCCTCCAGACAAATATTTGTTAACTGAGGAGATACTTCTCATATTACAATTCATGTGGCATTGTGGACAGTTTACTGTGGCCCACCTTTATTTAGTACCTTTATTGAAGACATGTTTACCTCACTAGACTTCTTATTATCCCACATACTTGACAGAAAGAGTATGCACATAGAAAATATATGTATTACTTTCTAATCAGACACATGCACTAGTTTTTTTTCACAGTGTTATCTACATCCAGGCCAGACACAACATGGCTGTTAATCATTTGCAACGCAGCACGTGAGTACATACAGTATATATGTATTTGTATGCACAGAGAGTAATATTTAAACTGAAAGTAAAATATTAACCCTCTTGTTTTGACTGTGAGCCATCCATCACCTGTCTGAGAGCCAACTGGATTTAAACCTCAGTCTGCACATTGTAGTCTAAGCAGCTCTTGCAGTTTTTTTTCCTGTCCTTGTTTCAGCGCAGTGAGAGTTAATCTGCTACTTAATACACTCAAAGGGAAAGCACACAGTAACCTGCTTCCTCAGTATGCTGTACCAGCACATAGTTTTAATCTGGGTAGGAAACCATGTGTTTTTACTTCTGGTATTGTTTTCTTCATTCTGACAGGTTATAGCCACATGCTATAATACTGTAAATTATTATTATTTTATTAAATTATTTTATTATATTATTTTCTATTGACTGATGCAGCACAATGAAAAAAAAAACAGATTATTTTATCCCCAAAATGGTTACTTGTGATTTAGAGGGGACTTGTGTCTTTACAGGATGAGCAATAGTAACATGAGATCTTGATGAAAAACTAGTGAGCATACCTTTAAGCTGTTAATGCTGACAGATCTGGGCTGACAGTCCAATCTTTTTAAGCTGTGAGAAAGTGTCTGATATGCAGTTGGAGAAGATGCATCTTTGGATCAGATCATCTTCACCGTGGGTCGATATCGTCCGCACCTCTGACTCTGCCCAAGGTCTCCTGCAAAATGGCAGCATGTTGGGTTTTATTATTCCATGACCTGAAGAGTACAAGTAGGGAAGATCAGAATTATGAACCACATACATGGTGTTGTATAGTTGTGCTTCAGTTAGTCTTGACTAGGGCTGCAACGATCGAATATTTTTGGAATCTGTCAATTTTTTTTCAGCGATTAATCGAGTAATCGGATAAATTCCTTTTTTTTTTTTTTTAACTAGATCAATCAATAAACGGGGATCGGAGAAGGCTTAGGTACTTTGAGGTGTGTGGATGGATGAAAAGCAGTGTAGCCTAATAATTACACTACCTGAGTGGGATCTTGGTACATTTGCTAAAAATAATTACAACATGTGAGGCTACTTTCTAACAGGCGCTAGTATTCACCAGTTAGCAATACGTTACTTTTAATAGTGTACCTTGTAGAGGGTCCGAGGTGCTTGAGGAAGTGTTCATGTGTGGATGCTTTCGGTTCAGGTGTTGCAGCATTGATAAGTACTACAGTGGTAGGCCAGTACTATTTTGCAGTGTGCACACTGCACTGTGTTGTCTGCCTTACACAGCATAAAATGGTCCCACATTTTCGACATTTTTTTTTATCCATGCGGCTACTTTTCACCATTTCCACTGACAGTTGAGCATAAACATCTTAAATCTTTGAAGTGTACTGACGTACAGTACCTCAGGTAAAACTGTGTGAAACAGTGATACTGGAGGCACGAGAGTGATATGACGGCAACGAGATGAACTTTGACATGAATTAAATGAATCTTCGAGGCAATGAATCTGCCTCAAACATTTTTTGTACTCGAAGTATTCGAAGAATCGTTTCACCTCTAGGCTTGACATAACTTTCCTGCATTTACTTGTCGTTTGGCATTTAATAGAACAATATGTGTTTGTAAACATCAGTGTAATGTAATATAAGATATAAATATGATAGATTTAATCAGTATTGCTACAGATGTATTATTAACTTGATTGTTGAAACAGAAGTTTGGACAGACATATTTAACACTAATACATTGCCTTTCTTTTTTATTACACTTCTTAAAGTTCTGGTACTGAGGGTGCTAATTGCTGCACTTTTGTAAATGGAAGTTTTTCCCATTATTGCCGTTTACAAGACTTCAGCCTTACTCTACCTGTGAAGCCACGTTGTTGGAACCAGAGCACAATTAGGTCTGGCATTGTCCTGCTCGGGGAAAAAAAACAGACTTAAGGGAAAAGATGCCTACTTGATGCAGCATATGCCTCCATAAAGTCCAAACTATAGCTTCACACTGGTGGCACATTTACATATGCAGACCTGCCGTGTGGACAGTGATGCAGCCCCAGACCATCGCAGAGGCTCCTTTTGCATCTTTCAATGACAACAGTCTGACTAGTCAGAATGCCACATTCTTTTTTTTTTTTTCTGAAAACCAGCTGAAATGTGAACTAATATGGCCACAGCTCATGTTTCATTGTCTTTCAGTTCATCTGAGTTGAGTTCAGGCTCAGAGAATTGAGATAAGGGTCCTCTTCACTTTAGACAGTTGCAGGATACATTTCTGGATGCACTGACAACAGTTTTATTCATCATGGGTGTAGTTTTGTATGTGATGCCACAACACATGCACCAAAACAGTGGTTTCTGCCCTTGGTCTTTAAACACTGAGTTCCTCTAAACTCCCTGAATCTTTTCACTATATTTTATTCTGATTGTGAAAGATTGATAGTGCCCCAAACTTTATGGGTTACTTGCCAAAGTGTTGAACCATTATCCATCCTTATTCTGCTTCTAGATTCTGCCAGCTTAACTTTTACCAATTACTAATTGATTGCTGATTTTCTAAGTATACAAATTATCTTCTGTTAACTTTCCAAACATATTTTTATCCCAACAGTTTTTAGTGTTGGCATCAAAATTTTATAGTTTTCAAAAATACAATTAAGTTAGTCAGAAAACATGAAATTAAATTTCTGTTCATCTAAAATCCAGATCTAACTAGTCACAGAGTTTAGGGTTTTTTTTATGCATTTGAGAGAAATGTTCCAACTTCTCTGGAAATGGGGTTTGTAGTATACATATATAAACCCAAACAGAAACAAACAAACAATACATGAACAGAAATGACAGACACATGTAGGTGTGTATTCATACCCACTAACATGTTTAGAGATGAGTAAGGAGGATGCAGACATCAATAAGCAGGTAGAAGGCACTGATTGTTCTTGGCTACCTGAATACCACTCACATAGTCTAATCTGTCACGAGGTTTAATAAATCCAACCAGTCTCCTCATTTGCTGCCAGCTCACCAAGAACAGGAAAGATCAGCGAGGTCACTTCAGCTCTCCAGGGTGTCTCTTTACTGCAGGAAACAGCCTCAGAGACATGAGCCAGCGTTTCCTGTTCGAGTGCACAGTGGACGCGCTCACCTTTCATAACAGTACGCCACACTGAGAACCTCTAGCTCGTTCTGACCCGGCCCAGGCTGGCCCCCAGACCGCATATCTGCAGCACCAACCTGCATGCCACAGCAGTTTTAGGGGGCAAGGTGGTCCAGTTACACCCCCAAGGGAGGAATGATGTTCCTGTCGCTGTTTTTTTTTTCTGAAGGCTGCGTGTGTAAAAGTGCATCCTGGGTGACGATGCCAAGAGGAGACTATGTAGCACAGGTCAGCCTCAGGTCAAGCTGTCAGCAAGAAGACTGTTGTTTTCCACTTTTTTCTCTTTCTCAGCATGTTAACATTTTGTCCAGTGTTTATGCAAGATTGTAGCAGCCGTTCCCATAACTGACTCATGCCTGAAAATTCCCCTCAACCCCCCTCACATCTTGATTTAGATCATGACATGTCCAAAAAATTATGTTATCAAGTGAGATATTTTGTATTAACTCTCCAAATAAATAGCTTAAATGCCCACATGGACAAGCTAGTTCTTGATATATTTTGAATTGAATACTCAGCCTGAAGATTATACTCAACTAGATGTTTTTCTTTTTATTTAGAAATTATGTAGAGCACATTTTCAGTTAAACATTGAACTAATTAGGTCTTCACATGACTATCAATCGGTCTGTAATATATTTCACATCTGGTATCAGGTCCATCATGCTTAGCGGGTACAACTCCTGGTGGCTCTGTATGTCACTGAGCGAGAACCTGACATATATGTGACTTAGGATTGTACTTACTGTCCAAGCTCAAATGAGTTGATTCATGCTTATTTTAAATGAATATAAAAGTACTACACATCAGTTTTCACAAGATAACTTATTTTCAGGACTGTAAAGCAGAAGACGAACCTGTGAACATCACGGGTTATGAAGTCCAGTGTTGTTTAGCTCTTTGACCGTCACACAGGCTGCAGACAGTCACCCACTGTCCACTGGTTGACCCTGTTGCTCCTCTGTTTATTCCACTCTTGCTGTACGCACTTAACAGTACATTCTTTAATAGACTTATTTTCAATGTTGAAAGACAGACAACAGAACGATTATCAAATATTGATTTGCTTTCACTACACTTGTAATCGCACAATTTTCATTTTAGAACCATTACAGCAGCTGACAAAAGAAGTTGAATCTGACTACCAGAAATGATCAGTTAGCATTTTATCATCAAATGCCCATCCCTGTGAAAAAAGGTGATCTGAAAGACTACGAGGCAACATATAAATCACTGCAGGAAAACGGGAAAATCGATTATGGTGCTACATTAGTCTTGCATCGCAAGGTCTGTCTCCACACTTTGGTAGAGCTGCACCAGTCATAGTTCTGCTTCAGTTCTGTTTGTTTTTCTTAGTTTTTTAGTGAATTTAGGTGATTGTCAAATCAAATTAGAGACACTATAGTCACTGCATCGTCATTCGTGGTTTTAAAATGTTTACATCAATCCAGACAGTAATGCACAGTGTAATGACATATTGGATGTAGTTAGGAGCATTCTGTTGAACCACACTCCAGGAATCTGTCTGGAGGAACACAAACAAATATTGTCCAAACTATGGCAAATGTTGCCAAAAAGGGTGTGATTTGAACAACAATCGACAGCACAATCTCATGATGTCACATACCCCAAAAGGTAAATAGATCAAAATGTAAGGAAACAATAAATGTTCATGAAAGCTCTTTTATTCAGTTTCTATGTCAGGATTTGCTGTTTTTTGTTTTTTTTTTCAGCTGTCAAAGCTTTGGCGATTTAGGGATACTTTGTCATGTAGGTGCCTGCCCCCGTTAGCCTCTCAGCCCAGGCTCTTATTTTTAGATGGCAGGCCTCCTGGCTAAACACGGCCACACCTCCGCTTCCCTCTGGAGTACAGTAGGTTGTTGTTTTCCTGGTCACAAACAGACGGGGACATGGCAGAGGAAGCAGGACAAGCGTTATGAGAAGGAAATGTGTAGACTTTCTATTTCTGAACAAACGCAACATGTCACTCACATGGCCTGTTGGGTCGGTAGCTACAACATGGTTAGGTTTCAGTGTTGTTTTTGGCACATCATCGTACATGTGTGCTTGGGGAGGGCCACTAAAAAGTCTCCTGGCAGCAGAACAATAACACTGGCAGCACAAAGGAAGGTCGGAGAAAGTCAGACCTCGGGGGGGATCTATTAAAGCCAAGGAGACTTTGCATGTAGGTGTTTTCAGTGCAGTACTCTGTCTGACCAGCTTCTCCTGAGAATCAAGTTTATCTAATCGACTAAATCAGATTGGAGACCATATATAGTTAAAAGAGGAAGTGAGTGTAAACAAAGTACTGTAATGTCATCATCAGGACCCCTAGAGGAAGCAAAGGGTGCTGGGATTCCCCTAATGTTCCCTTCAGTTATAAAATTAACCGCCTGTCCTCAGTTCAGTTTCTTAAACATAACTGACTAGTGTAGTTGGAATAATGTGATCAGGGATGGGATTTTTTTTTCAGCTACAGTAGTTTGATGAATATATGAAGGGGTGACACTCGTTTGTTTCAATGTTTAAATACATTATATAAGAGCAAGTAGTCATTTCTCCACTGCAGTTAAAGATGGTTCAAGTTCATTTCATATGTGATCAGAAGCGTTATTGTTCAAAGTAGTGGGTTTTGTTCTAGTTATACTGGGTTTTATTTTGTCATTTAAACTATCTGAAGGTTTTTGACAACAAATGTGAAAAAATTAAAAATAAGAAAAACGTTCCCTCTGGTCTAATGTGAATCTTCAACCTGAAAAGAATAAATCTATTAGAAAAATAATGAATCCATCAATTACTGTCATTTGGGAGGAAGACTCAATTCATATATTGTTAGATTTGGTCCTGATTATTGTTTTTATTCTGTAGCACTGTATAACACTCTATGGATTTCTTTGTGATGTCTCTTAACTTGGACACACTTTTCTATCCATATGTATCAGTCCAGTCTTCAGAATTCATTGAATTACACAGTATTTGCTTATATTTATGCAGTTCTGTGCAAAAGTTTTTGGCCACCTTTACCTGCATTATTTTTTCAAGGTTGTAATATTAAAGGGCCATCCCTCCATCCATCCTGCCTTCCTTCTTTCTTCTGAATGGCTTTATCCTCAAGAGGGTCACGGGGGGTACTAAAGCCTATCCCAGCAACCTATTTGCAAAGGCGGGGAGAAAGGGTTATAATAAACACATTTATTTTTCATCTTCACGTATATTTCATTTTTCATCAGGTACAATAACAAAATACAAGAAACATCTGCACAGTATTAAAAAGGGAGCTCAAAAAAATTGTCAACTGTTGATTTAAATTGTGTAAAACATTAGAAAATTAATTATGTCTGAACA